>JANZXP010000004.1:32017534-32029601 GCA_027576715.1 Erythroxylum flavicans | reverse complement strand
TCTACCATGAAGAACACCATTCAAGACCTTGAGAAGAAGTTGTTATCTACAATAGATGAGCTTAATGAAACAAAGTTAAAGCTGGTTAGCAAATTATGAAATTGGCAAAGACTCTTTCTTTGGTTCAATTTCTTTAGGCTCTTCTTCTTCATCCAAATTCACCATTTCAGCATCGTTGGTTTCATTTATCTTAGCTTCCTTCTCTTTATGAACCACACCTTCTACCACCTGACCACTCCTCGGAAGAATTGCCATACAATCCTATTTTGGATTCACTTGGGTATTGCTAGGTAAGTTTCCCTTACCTCTTTCACTTACCTCTTTTTCCATTTGACTGATTTGCGCCTCTAAATTTCTAATGGCAATGTGGTTGGACTGCGTGTTTTGCTCCATTCTATTCATAGCTTAAGAGCTAGCTTGATCACTTTGATCTATCTTGCTCATAAGCTGAGCAAACATATCTTCAAGCCTATTCCCTTTTTTCTCCCAAGGGGAAGGGAATTGTTATTATGCAGAAGATGAATGAGGTGAATATTGCTGCTTCAGTGATGCTTGAAACCCAGGTGGTCCCATTGGTTTTGTAGCCCCTTGATTTTTCCAAGAAAAATTTGGATGGAACTTCCAACCTTCATTGTAAGTGTTTGAGAAATGATCAAATATCTGACCTTGTCTACCTCTGTTTACATAGTTCATATCTTCCTTTGGCATTGTTACTTTAATGTTCATATAACTAGCTATTGTATGTCCAAATTTACCATAATGAGTGCAAGGATCCCTACCAGACTTGTTGTCGTTCATCAGCATATTCAACTTCTTATTTATCTCAGCAACTTGGTAGGCCATGTCAAGTTTCGAACCCACCTCATTAACAACAGCACCTTTGCTCCTAGTCACTTTACAATGTGAATTCTCCATAAATTTTTTGAAAATATTCCATAACTCTTGGGAACTCAGGTTTCTAATATTCCCACCAACGTTTAAATCCACCAAAGTCTGATTATGATCAGTGAGACCATATTAGAAAACTGAGTCAAAGAGTATGTATCAAATCCATAATAAGGACACTGGTTAAGGAGATCATTAAATCATTCCCATGCTTCATAAAAATTTTCTCCTTCTTTCTACGAGAACTAATGTATCATCTTCCTTAGTTCGAGAGTTTTATGGGCTAGGTACCACTTCATCATAAAAGTCTTCATTACTTTGTCCTAAGTATAAAAGGTATCTACCTCCAAGCTTAACAACCAGTTTCTTGCTAATCCCTTTATGCAATAGGGAAAACACCTTATCCTAAACACATCTTCAGACAATCCACACAGTAGAAGAGTCTAAATGGTAGCATAGAAATCTCTCATAAAGGCTAGAGCATCTTCACTCGACATTCCATTAAATTATGGCAACATAGATAGATGAATCTACTTCAGCTTATAATTCCTTACTGTCACCCTTAATCAAATGCAAGAAGGGTTGCCAGCAATAAATAGCATATGATAATCTCTAATTCTCCTTACCGTAAGATTAACAACTACCGATTCATTGTTATTCTACCTCCAAGTTTCAGCCTGAAGTCCTTCATTGAATTAATCATTCCCCATATCTTGTTCCGTATGTGGAATTGGATTTTGATTATTATTTTCCATCTCTCTTCTTCATTAGGTTTTGTTCCTTCTATAAATGCATTTAATTTCAGGATTTAACTCAATTAGCTGATCATTGTTCAAATTTTTTGAATGCCTTAAGTTCATGTAGCTCTTGAAATAAAACAAATAGAAAGGGTTTAAAAGTAATTAATAGTATCAAATATAAATTAGTCCCCAACAACGACGTCAAAAACTTAGTCGACAAAATCTGCAAGTGCATATAATCGTTTCTAGTACCTAAAAATCAAGTATTTTAAGATCATCTCCCACAAGGACTAAGCTATTCACTACTGAATTAATCCTAATTACTTAACTAGAATAACAAGAAACATAAAAGAAGATTGGATTAGAGTAGACAATAAATTATAAAAACTGTAAATAAATAAACAAGGAAAATATGATGATTTAGAGTTAGGGTTTTGGGGTTCCCCAATTTAAAAGATTGATTAATAAATTATAGATTTGATTGAGTGATAGATTATAATAAAAATTGCTCAAATTAACTTATATTCTCTCTCAAAACATATAAGAATACCTAACTAGTTGATTAACATCTCTCAATGCAAAACCTAACTAGTCAAATTCATTAAGAACAAGCAACTATAAGTTATCACACTAGTTCAGGATATCTCTATCTCTAAATATAATGTGTTTATCTTCCTAGTGCACAAATCATACTTCACCTCTCAATTCACTATGTAATTCCTAAGATTGCATCTATGGTGATCAAGCATAGAAACAACAATGAGTTTAAAAAGATAAACATAACCAAAGAACTTTCATTCAAAACCAATCAATCTATAAAATATGAATCAATCCCCCAAATTATGCTACATCCTTAACCCTAATTGGGATTTAGTTCAAGAACATGATAAAAGAATCCTTACAAATAAAGATAATCAACATCTAAGAAAGAGTAGAGAGAAGATGGAAAGAAAATAGAACAATATTACTTCCAATACTTGATTGAATCCTTCTTGATCTTCTTTTTTGCCTATTTTGGGTAAATCCTTTTCTGTGCCTCATTTTCTTTGTAAGCCCCCCATTTGGGTCTTAAAAATAAGTATTTACAGTGCCTTGGGCTCAAAGAAACCTAATTCTTGCCAAACAGGGGAATAAAGATCGTAACAGTGCCATCAATGTCCATTAGGTAGACGGACATATGTTGACTTTCAAAGCGAATTTGGGCAGTAAATGCCCATTAGGTAGACTTCATGTTTGCTGAGTGGACCTTCTCAGGTTTTCTAGCTTTCCATCTCTACTCATGTCCGTTTGGAGGGACATCATGTCTGTTGGGTGGGCATACATTGGACATCTACAGAAACGTGTAATTTTGACCCTTTAGATTGCAAAATCTCTCCTTGAAGTCTGCATAGAAGTTGTAGAACTCGGAGTCCTATTCAAAAGCATACTTGAATGACCTTAATTTGACATCCATAGCGAAAGTTATGCCTCTTTCTCCAAAATCTATCCATTTGCACCTATTAAGCATTAAAGTTGAAATGTGTGAGAATTAACCAAATAAAGCTCAAAATTTACATACAGATAAGTCAAATTAGCTCCAATTCATCTCAAAATCATATATAAATAATTTAACTTATCAGGTACGAGAAAATCTACTGATCCATAAAACCGAGCTTTGATAAGATCTCATCTTGAATAATTATTTGATATTATCTCCTTTGTTTTGAATTTATTTTTATGCTTTAATGTTAAAATTAATGTTTGTTTTGTTTTAGGAGATAATAAGTAGAAATTGCATCAAATTGGGACTCTATCGATGATAATAATAGATTTTGGATAAAGTGAAAGGATTGATGCAGTGGATAAGGCTGATCACTTGAGAGTTAGAATTCAATTGGAATACTTCTCCTTATCCTTATCATGAAGGAGTTTGATTTTGAATTCATTTTAGATAGATATCTTTACAAGTTAGATTAGGACTAAATTAGCCTATAAAAGGGATGTTTCTCACAACAAAAAAAGGATTCTCTCCTTTTACATTTTTAGAAATTCTTAGTCTTACGTGTGGCTAAACTCATAGTTTTGATTCAAGGGGATTCAATACTCTGATTGTAATTTTATAAGGTTTTATGTTTCAAACTTTTATTCACGTTTTAATTCAATTATTTCTTATTTTGAGTTCTTATATTTCATGAATGATTGATATTTGATTAATCTGACAATTTAATTTAATATTGATTATTCTGTTGCTATTCAGGAATTTAGTGATCTGTAATTGTCATGAAGGATTGGTACAAGTAGCAAATAAGTTATTTATGAATTTCCATATTTAATTTATGATAAAAAGAAAAAAATTAAATAGTTGCAGCTATCTCAATTATTTAATGTAGGGTTCAGTCTTTTTCACAGACTTATTTCTGTCATTTATATGATATGCATACTATCACACCCAATCAACAAATAATAAGTTTTGGTTTGGATGCTGGGTTTTGATTTAGGAAAATTTTAGACTTATTAAATTTGAAAATTTTAAAAAATTAAATAAAAATTAATTAATTTTCGTGTATAAGAAATTATTAATTTATAAAAATTGATAAATTAATTAAATAATTTTTACAATAAAATTTATTAAAATAAATTTAATGAAAAAAATAAAAATATAAATCAAGTAAAATTTTTAACAATTTAACTAATTAAATCAATTAATTTTTTAATAATTGGTAAAATTAATTTCGTATCCTTCAGTTACATCCAGGTGGAGCGATCGGGAAACACGATTTCCCATATCTGCCTTTCCACAATAATAGAATGTGGCTTTTACTTTCTTCTATATCTGTACAGATCAAATCAATTCAGATTAGAATCAATGCACGTACTACATCAACTAGCATTTGCAAGTTGTAACTATCTGTCGTAGGCCTGATAAATTTGGTCCAAACCGATAACCTAACCCTCTTCGATAAAAAAAATGGATATGGGTTAGAATTTTTTTGACTGAATTTAAACTGGGCTAATCAATTTTTGTTCGAATTAAAATCAAATCTAAATTTGGGTTGACCTCATCAGACAAAATATCTGAATTTTTAAAATTAGTCGAGCATTTAAAATTGATTAAAATTGTTCAATTCGAAATTAAAAAAGGCAAAAAAATCATTGTGTAAAAAATCATTACTTTATTCTAATTTATTGTATTAAGTTTTGATTGCTATATATATGTCAGCTAACTTGTGTCATCTTTTATTTTTTTTCCTCAAATCATGGAGTCTTTGGAACATGAAGAGTGAGATATGAAGAGTTTGATGAAGAAGGATTTGTTATTTCTTGCATGTTTTATTTACTTTGAATTTGTAGTATGAACAATGTAGTTTACTGGTTTTGAATTTGGTGTACTGTTTATGCCTTTGTGGCTTCTTGCTATAATTTTGTTGGAAATTTTGAATTTGGTAGTTATACTTTTGTTTTTTTGAATTTGGTTGTAGACTTACCATTTGTTTGGTTTGAAATTCAACTATACAACTATAATTTAGCTTTCTTTGCTATAGTTTTTTTATTAGTTTTACATAGAAAAAGAGATGGGAAGAAGATGGTGCAATTTAATGACCATTTGTTATTAGTTAAAATTGAACAAACCAGTTCCAAACCGGGTTAGGTGTTAACCAATCTGGTTCAGTTTCGAGTCAACTTGGTGAAAAAATTTTAGTTTTAAGCCAGTTTAAGGTCATGAAATTTTTACCTTTGTCTGAATTGTTTGAAACTGATTTCGTTTGAAACCGATTTTTTGCCAACCCTAATCTACCAGATAGATTTGATAGATGTGTTTAATAAAATTTAAGAATGATATAAATGTCGAGCTCAAATCATTTTTTATTTTTTATTTTTATTTTATTTTATGAGTATTCACTCGTTTATTTTATGTGATAAAATTTGATAGACGTGTTTAATAAATTTAAGAAAGTTATCGTTACATCTTCATTGTTATTAAATTTGTGAAATCGAAATAAAATTTTCAGTAAAGCTTTAACCAACTTATTGTCGCTATGATTAATTGATTATTAGAATTTTGTTAATCTTTAATAATTTATATTGGAGTTTTACTAATATCAGGACTCAAGTTTTCAATAAACTTTCAACAAATTTTTTTAGTCAACTATTATTATGGACATACATAATAAACTGTATTTACTAATGACTTTAAATCATATGAAATATTGTAATTTTGTTTATCTTATCATATATTTTAATTTTTAATTTAATACAAGAAATATTTCCTTATATATATTTAAATTCAATATCCATATTTTTTTAGAATTAATGTAAAAATCGTTAGCTTAAGATTTATTTTTAATGATTTTGATAACGATATAATCTTTAAAAGGATATAAAATTATAGGATAAATGTTTCATTTCTTACATAAACCTTCTTAATAAACTTACGTTATTTATTAGAAATGATTCCACAATATCCGGAAGGATCTTGCTAATCACATAATTTGACAGTTAGCTCCAAGATATTGTCAAAACTTTTCTCTTAACGTCTGGATATTGGTAGATTCCAGCAAAGATGATATAAAGATTCATTGGATTCAAAGTCAACTCAGAATATAAGTGAAGCAACAGCTAGTTAAAGAAAATGTCTATTTAAGGAAGAGTCACTACATTTGCATAGAAGTCAGAGTTTTGAAATACTTCAGCAGCATCAATATTCTCTAAATTCATATCTTTATTAAACTTCTTATGCCTTAGAAAGTGAAAATACTCTATTGAAAGAGATTGTTATTCCTTGAAGCTTACATTGAGTAAACCCTATATACATTTTTTGTTGAGAGCTTGTAGAGACTTATTAAATACTACAAGCATGAAAGGTTGAATAACCTTGAAAAATATGTAGCTGTGAGCTTGGAGAGGCTTGTCAAAATTTACTACTTGGACTTTTATAATGTCTAACGGATTTAAATCCTTGATCACCAAAAAACACTTCTTTTACTGAATTCATACTCGAACCCTTGCATTTACCAATATCTCGCTATTTGTTGAAAGTTCAATTGAGTTTGTGGTATCCATCCCAGGAACCGATATGGGGTGGTCAAAGAACAAATCTTTCTTAGATCAGAAGAAATAGTGATCCAGTGGGAATCTCAAGTATGAAGTGTTCTTAATGATTTGTAAACGGAGGTCTCGTTAAGCACCCCATATCTTCTATTTCATAACCTCTATTCCCTCTATTCCTAAAAGTGTTTTCATCCCTTCGTTGTAATAAATAAAAAGAAATTGGATGACTAAGAAGGCATTGAAACAGAGGGAATAGGGTAGAGGGGGAACATATCTTCTATTCCACTCTTTAAGGCCATAAACTAGATGTTCGATGCCATGTCTGCAACCAATTTTAAGACCTTCAAATCAACAGTTAAAAAAAAAACCCACTTGGTGATGTGCACAATAACTGGGACCATAACAAACCAATAACAATAATAAGTACAATAGTAGCAAACATTTACATAAGTACAATAATAGCAGACATTTACACCAATAAAATTGATTTCATCATTGTTGGTCTTTATGTTAATGATATCATTTATGCTAATTCTTCTCCTTTTTTATGAATTAATTTATTCAAATGATGAATGCATTTGAGATGTCAGATATGAGTTTATTGCATTATTTCCTTGGCCTTGAAGTCCATTAAGGTGAAGATGAAATTTTTGTCTCACAAAGGAAACATGCTAAGGACCTTCTGAACAAATTTGGCATACTTTATTGTGAACCTGAAACTATGCCCATGAATGTCAATAAAAAGTTACAGCTTTAAGGATGGAGCAAAAATAGCAGATGCTGGAAGGTTCAGAAGCTTAGTTAGAGGCTTAATCTATTTAGTACATACTAGACCCGATATTGTATTTTCAATTGGTGTTATTTCTAGGTTTATTCAACAACCTTCAAAGGTTCATTATAGAGCGGCAAAGTGGGCATTGTGTTATCTTGCTGGGAGTTTAGAGTATGAAATTTGGTACTCAAAAAATTCCAACTTCAAATTGTGTGGATTCATGGACAGTGTAAACAAAGTGTTTTAGCTAGTATTTTCATTATAGGTTCAGGAGTGATCATTTAGAGTTGAAAGAAGCAATCAATAGTGGCATTAGCAACTTCAGAAGCTGAGCACATTGCAGCAACTGAAACAACTTGTCAAGTAATTTAGTTAATAAGAATGTTAGCTGAACTTGAACTGAAACAAGAAGAACCAACAGAGATATTTTGTGACAACAAATCAATGATCTCTATAAAAAAAGAATCCAAAATTTTTTAGTAAAACAAAGCATATAGAGCTATGTCACAACTTCATTAATGATCTTATAGCAAAGAAGGAGATAACCTTAGAGTATTGTAGCACAAAATAGTAGCTAGCGGACATGCTCATAAAGGCTTTATCAAAGGAGAAATTCTACTATTTTAGAACCTTACTTAGTGTTTGCGAGTTTGAATTAAGGGAGAGTATTGAAAAATAATTGAAAGTCCATATTGTTACGAGTCAGCCGAGTTTGTTTAGGTTGTTTTGTTTATTTTAGCTATTTAAACTTTTGAATTTTTTGTTTATTCGATTAATTTGTTACCGAGATATTTGTTCAAGTTCATTTCTTCATTGCCTATATAGTTAGTATGAGTGTAAAACACACACTCAACTATCAATAAAATATTTTATCCATTGCATTATCTTTTCTTCTCAGCTCTTTCATGTTCCAATTTAGTCAACAAAATGATAGAATTAATGTTAAATGCTATTGATAATTTGAGGAAAATCAAATGCTTTAGTCTTGTATCTCGACTTTCCACTAAATCATTGAATTGTTCTAATTGCAATCTGTGATATCTTGGATATCTAAGCTTTGTGATCAATATTTAATAGACTATAACAAACTAGAAAATTAGATGAAATCATGGGAAACTAATTACATAATCATTTGACAGCTCTTGATAATCAATATTATAAAATAAAGAAAATTTTATTTAGTTAAGATAATATTTTTTAAAACCATATAATGATTTCATCGAACATCAGAGGCTACAACCCTATTGATGGAAATTTACTCACACAAACACTAAACTTTTATTGAATTCACAATTCAAATATTACAACTTAAGAAGCTTAGGTAATATTCACATATCCTTCTAGAGGGTCTATAGATGTTACATTGTTTAGTATCAGAGTATGGTTTAGGTGATTCTGGTGTCATCAGTGCTTAACTATGCTATTATTTGGATGTAAGGGTTGTGTTTGGCCTAATGTGGTTTGTCCCATGTTTTGATTGTAGAATTAATTATGGAAGGGTCTCACGAAGCTATCGAAGAGATTGCTGAGAGTAATACTCCTGAGCGATCTAGTTCGTCTAATGCTAGACCTTCTGGGGTCAATCGACGTGAAGCTGAGATGCCACCTCCTCCTTTAGCTTAGGGTGAGGTGTTGGTCAAGTTGTCTCAGGATATGATGACATTACTACACCGTATGACCACATCAAAGGCTCCGATTGACCAATTACAGAAGTATAGAGCTGAGGAATTTACCGGGACATCTTTGCAGGAATCTGAAAGAGCTGAGTTCTGGATTGAGAAAGTGAAAAGGGTCTTAGATGAAATCAGTTGTCCACCAGATTAGATGGTGCATTATACTATCTCTCTTCTTCAAGGAGCAGCTTACGAGTGGCGAAAGTTTGTTCTTAGAAGTCCCCAGCTATTGGTGCCTCTAACTTGGAATTTCTTTACCCAAGAGTTCAAAGCTAAGTATGTTACAGAGGCTTATAAAAAGAAGAAGTGAAAGCAGTTTTTGAACCTAAAGTAGTGGAATTTGTCTATTGCTGAGTATGACAGGGAATTTAATCAACTCAGTAAGTATACGCCTGAACTAGTACTTACTGAGGAGTTTCAATGTCAACAGTTCAAGGATGGTTTAAATGATTCAATTAAGGAGCATCTTGCAGCATTCACTTTACTGCAGCAAGTAAATTACCACAAGCTAGTGCAAGCTGCTATGAAAATAGAGAGGTAAGAGATAGTGAAGAGAGAAAGGACTCAGTGAAGGGTGTTAGAGGAGTTCAGTCCTCAGGCAAGCGGCGTCATGAAGGTGTTTACTCTGCACTGGAAATTACTCAAAGATCTGTAGCCAGGGGAAGACAACAAAACTTTCCCTCAGCGACTGTTTATAGTAGGGGTTCCTCAGTGGGCTGAGGTTCTGGTACTCTGGAGTGTCCTCATTGCTCTAAACACCATTAGGGTACTTGTTGGAGAGCTACAGGCACATGTTTTCGATGTGGTGGTACTAATCATCTGATAGCAAATTGCCCTATGAGACAATCTCAGACCACATAAGCTAGTAGGTAGGCCTCTTATGCTCCTATTGGGAATAGAGGACGAGGTAGAGGTCGTGGAGGATCTAGTTAGATCAGCTCTAGTTCGAGTACTCATTCAAAAACTGTTGATCAATCTATTGTGCCTTCTGCTCCAACTCGAGCTTATGTTTTGAAAGCTCATGAGGATCAGGACACACCTGAAGTCATTGCGGGTATGATTTCTCTCTTTAATTCTGACATACATGCACTGATTTATCCTGGATCTACTCATTCCTACATCTGTGTTAAAGAAATGTTTGATAAGGAGATTCCTATAGATCAGCTAGAGTATGAGATTTATGTGACTAGTCCTTTGAGTAGTAGTGTGTGGTTAATCAAGTATATAGAAACTATCCTGTTATGATCCAAGGATGTGAATATATAACAGATCTGATTAGATTATCTTTTTATGAATTTGATTTGATTTTGGGTATAGATTGGTTGACCAAGCATCAGGCAGTGGTTGATTGTCATGCTAAGGCAGTTGCACTTAGGAAGCCTGATCAGCCTAAAATAGCAGTGCAGGACATCCACACTAGTTCTTTAGCTAATGAGATATCTACTATGCAAACCTGAAAGCTCCTCAGGAAGGGATGTGAAGCCTACTTAGCTTTTGTGTTTGATTTTAAGAAGGAGGGTGTTCAACTGCAAGATATTCCAGTGGTGAAGGAATTTATGGATGTATTTCCTGAGGAATTACCTGGACTTCCTTCTGAAAAGGATGTGGAGTTGTCTATTGAAGTCTTGCCTGGCACTGCTCCTATATCTAGAGAACCATACATAATGGCTCCTATTAAATTGAAGGAGTTGAAGGTGCAGTTGTAAGAGCTTCTGGATAAAGGGTTCATTCAACCCAGTATCTCACCGTAGGAAGCACCTGTCTTATTTGTTAGGAAAAAGGATGGTACATTATAGATGTGAATCGATTATAGGAAATTCAATAGAGTTATAGTGAAGAACAAATATCTGTTGTTGAGAATTGAAGACCTGTTTTATCAATCGAAAGATGCAGGAGTGTTCTCAAAGATAGATCTGCGATCGGGGTACTATCAACTTCAGGTAAAGGATGTGGATGTACCGAAGACTGTATTTAGGACCCGTTATGGACATTACGAATTCTTGGTAATGCCATTCGGGTTAACTAATGCTCCAGCGGTATTTATGGATATGATGAATAGAGTATTTAGGCCTTATTTATACCATTTTGTGCTAGTATTTATAGATGATATCCTGGTCTATTCTAAGAATGAACATAACCATACTAAGCATCTCCTAATTGTGTTACAAACCCTGAGGGAGAAACAGTTGTATGCTAAGCTGAGCAAGTGTGATTTCTGGCTTCAAGAAGTATCTTTTCTAGGTCATGTTGTCTCTTCTCAAGGGATTAGAGTTAATCCTAGTAAAATAGAAGCAATTGTTAACTTGAAGCCACCACAGAATGTGATGGAAGTGAGAAGTTTTTTGGGTTTGACAAGTTACTATCACCAATTTGTGAAGGGATTCTTAGTGATAGTATCCCCTTTAACTAAACTGTTACAAAAAGGAGTGAAGTATGAATGATCTGATAGATGTCAAAATAGTTTTGATCAACTGAAATTAGCTCAACCTACTTTTGGTAAGGAGTATGTTATGTTTAGTGATGCATGTAGAAATGGTTTAGGTTGTGTTTTGATGCAGGATGGAAAGGTAGTTGCTTATGCCTCTAGGCAACTAAAGCCACATGAACAAAATTACCCTACACATGATCTGGAGCTCACAGCAGTAGTGTTTTCTTTAAAAATTTGACGACACTACTTGTATGGTGAAAGGTGTAGAATTTTCATAGATCATAAGAATCTAAAGTATCTACTGACTCAGAAAGAACTCAATTTGAGACAACGGCGTTGGTTGGAACTCTTTAAAGACTATGATTGTATTATGGATTATCATCCGAGTAAGGCTAATGTCGTGGCTAATGCTTTGAGTCGGAAGACTATTTCATTGTTATTAGTGCAGTGTAATGAATGGGGCCTTTGATAGTGTGTAAATCTAGCATGTTTTAGTTCCTAATTCTATGCTTATTTGGTGATTTATTGTGCTTAAATGTGA
>JANZXP010000004.1:32007060-32017434 GCA_027576715.1 Erythroxylum flavicans | reverse complement strand
TTAAATGTTTTTCTGAAATTTTTGTTCTTGAATAATTTATTTTTATGTCTATGTTCATTCTACGATCCCACCACGTAATTTTTTTCGGGGTCAACCTTTATTGAATTTTCTTATGACCTACCTCGGATTTTGTTCGGAGGTGGGTTAAATGAATTTGTTTTGTTTAAGTTTGACCTGGTGGGGAATCCCTCCCTCGTGGGACACGCGTCCAGATGTCACGTAGGACGTCGGGCCCGTGACCCGCCCTGGGAGGGATTCCAGCAATATATACCCCTCTTTCTGTTAATTTCAAGTTATCCTCAAGTATGAGTCCTAGCAATGAAAAAAAGAGGATGGATATGTCTCGAGTACCGTATGCATCAGCAATGGGGAGCCTGATGTTCGCTATGATTTGTATAAGACTAGATATTGCACATGTAGTGAGAGTAGTTAGTCGATGCATGGCAAATCCTGGTCGAGTGCATTGGAACACTTTGATGAGGATTCTCAAATATATCAAGAGAACCTTGAATGTTGCATTATATTATGAAGGATCAAATTTTACTATTAGAGAATATGTTGATGCTGATTATGCAAGTGATCTTGACAAAAGTAAATCTACTACAAGATATGTAATTACACTAGCTAGAGGAGCTGTGAGATGTGTTTCAAAATTGCAATCAGTTATGGCTATGTCAACAACAGAAGCAGAATATATGGTAGCTACAAAAGCCAGTAAAGAAGTAGTGTCATTGAAGATGTTGGAAACTTGGGTATAAACAAAAGAATATTACTTTATTTTGTGATAACCAAAGTGCTTTGCATCTCGCAAGGAATCCAGCATTTCATTCAAAAATAAAACACATTTGAGTTCAATAACACTTCGTTCACGAGAAACTCGAAAAAGGAACAGTGGATATTCAGAAAATTCATACCATGGATAACTTAGCAGATTTTATGACAAAAGCAATCAATGCTGACAAATTTATGTCATGTCAATCTTTGTGCGGCCTGATAGAGACGCAAGCAAGATGAAGCGGCAGGGTAAAAAGAATTGTGTGAAGATATGATTGATTCTCAATCAAATCTTCAAATGTGAAAATTGTCAAACTTAGTTAAAATAGATAGGAGATAAACAAAGAGAGAATGGGCAGAAACACAAGAAAAAAAGAAGAGAGATGTGAGGTGAGGTGAGAGAGAAAAAAAGAGAGAGACAAAAAATTTTCTATGTATTTTTGTGGGTATAATTTTTCTCCTTGTAATTTTTCAATTTTTCAATAATAAAATTCTTCTTTTCTTGTCCGTAATTTTTACTCTAATTTAGAAATTTTCTACATAAAATCTATTTCTTCGTTACTATTCATTCAATCTTATTTATCTGGGCTCTAATCCAATCAATTTTTACAACAGAAATTGCTCCCCAGGTATTAAGGAGCCTAACAGCAGATGACGCATCAGCAATCTTATGCGATAATCCAAGACCAACCGCCAATCCACCACATTCAAACTAAGCGATCTGAACAAAAGCACCATGGTCGCTGTCTTCGTGGATTTTAAGAGGAAGCAAAATGTTGAGATCATTGCAAGGTTTTGAAGAATTTCCAGAATAGTGACTTTCACTTTAGCTTCCACGAAAGGGACACCCTCGTCGTTTGCAATCTACATGCGAATTTCCTCTCACTCGTACTGCAAAAGGATAAAATAACGTTAAAGTGTCTGACAGAGATTTCCTGAGACGCTCGCAACGGTCAGCATTGTTGACCTAGGGTGAGTTGGGATAAAAAACGAGCCAAGGTGCGAAGACTTTAGTTATGATTTGGTCGAGAGAGGATAGTTGGTAATGGCGAAGTGTTTTAGGTGTTGGAGAAGATGGCTTGACTATGGTTTGGGAGATGATCTCAACTTGGCTCTTCATCTTTGTCTTCTTCGTGCAAATACAGCTCAAGTAACTGAACCTGCTAGCTTCTTGTAAATGCTAATATACCAAGGCAAGACCGAACAAGCTCTTGCTTATATAGAAGTTGGCAGGAAAGGATGCGTACCCGATTTTTGACTACATCTTTGCTTTTATTCGTTCTTTTTAGATCGATTATTTAAAAAAATGAACCTATTTTACTCGTGTTTCGATAAAGGACGTTAAAGATTATTTTGTAGCGTGCCACTATTGCGATGGCAGCTTTTCGTTTGTCCCTCTATTACGTGGGTATTATTACTACTTTTTTTTTGGTAATGGACCTGCGTACGTAGTATTTTTTAGGGTTCATATTTTCTGTTCTATTCTCGTTTTTGTCTTAAAATTACGTTATTTTATATTTATTTATATATAAAACGATGTTACAATAAGATTGAAACAGGTTAATTGAAAAAAAAACTCAATTTATTTCTATATACACATAAAATTATGCTATTTCATGATAAAAATAAAGTTTGAAAGTTTATAAAGGGGTGTAATAATTTTGTAAAATCTAACACAATCAAAAATAGAAAAATAAATATAAAATAACAAATTAACACACGAAATTTGTTAATACAGTTTGACATATCTTGTTCATATCTGCATTGTCCTCACCTAGCTTAATACTTTTACTAATAACAATAGTTTTATACAAAGTCTTACTAAGCCGACTTACTCAACCCTTGACACTATCCCCTGTCCTCACAACTCATAAAAGTATTTCACATCCAATAACACAACCGATTCTGCTAACCTTAGCAGAAGATTTTTTCAACAACAATTTTTAACCTAAAGATTATGAACAAACAACTCAAGTGATTAAAAATAATAACGAACATAGACAAATATTACTTTAGATAAAAAGGAACAACTTTCTAATGAATTCAGCTCGTTTAATGACAGATCAAAACGTTGTTTGTCAATAATTTTGTTGTATTTGGCTGCTGGATTTTCCAAACATCACTTCCCCATTGGACAACCACACAATAAACATCAATTCAATTCACCAAAAACCACGCAATAGATGATAAACAGTAACACAAAAGGAATACATAAACCAGACAATGAATCAGCTGCAAAACTCCCAAGAAACGCCCTTAATTTGTTGTTGAATAATAAAAGAATATCAAGCTACAGAAAATCATAAATCACCCAGCCAAAAACATGCAAAAGCCTAGAGAAAGAAAACCATAGCTGCTGCACACCCACCATTAACGACAACACCAAACAAAAACGGTCTTGATTGCATAAAAACAAACAAAAATGACCTTAATTGCATAAAAACAAGATAAAATTTCCTTGCTGCAAGAATACCCAATCAACAACAGCACATAAAAAAAAACACAATTCACGCACTTCAACCTTGGTTTATAATACACCAGAAATTATAGCACCAACGATACAACCCTGTGTTGCGTGATTCACATGAAGGTTTGCAACAAATAGGTATATATCTTCACACAATCAGCTCATAAAAACATATCAATATTTTTCCTAGAAATTCCAAATGTCAGGTCATCAATAAATCCTTCCCAAAATCGACAACATTCAATCAAATACTCATCAAGATCTTAGCCCTTTTTTTGAAAAAATTAAAAAGAATATTATTATAGTTAAAACTAAATCAACGTTACAACGAGTTCAAAGCTTTAAACCTATCATCATATTGCTAAATAACTTAGGAACAAAAACTTCCTAAGGAAAATAGTATGACTATCAGTATAATAGACAACAACAAGAAGCAGTTATAGGCACCACTACAGTTTCATCTAAAAGGGGACTCTCATTCACCATTTCTGGTATTTGAGATTTTGCTTTTTCTTCTTAACAGATTTCTTTTTTGCAGATTTAGGTTACGCACAAAAATCACCAGGGATGCTGGGATATGGGTTACAGCTAGTGGAGTATTACAGTCTTCTGTTTGTTCTATATCCTTTGTCTCCTAATTCTTAGTTTGCTCAACAGTTGCAGCTGGAGTCAGCATGTTGTCTCATTCAATCCGACAATTTTTCAAATATTTGGAAGTGAACTCATTTGTGTTACTGTCTAGATTCTCCTCATTTTCTGGAGTTGTCTTTCTCTAAAAAATATGTGTGACAACTTTTTCATTCCTCACACCAACTACTTGATTACCATTGCCTTCATCACCAATAATTACATTCTCATCACCATGTACACTCGTGACAATATTAGTAGTTTCATCCTCTACAAAAAGACTATCCGTAACAACTTCAACTGTCCCAACATGCAACTGCACGTATGATTTCTCACAATCTAGAAAATCATTATGTTTGTCAAATACCTCGTAGTTCGAAAGTTCCTGCATAACATTACATTTCTCCAATTCAGAACCAACGTAGGACTTGATAGGAGACATCTTAGAACAATCAACCATCTTAATATCCCAACCCCCAGTTGCATAATTGAATCTTCAATAGACATGAAGTTCTTGCCATCAATAGGATTAACTATCCCATCTTTTTGTAGTGGGTTCAACAAATTATTACTTATTATCTGCCCATCCTCGATTATCCCATCTTTTTGCAATGGGTCCAATAAATTGTTACGTATTCATCCTCGATCAATAGTGAATAACTAAATATAATCTCCACATGAGTCGACTTCTCTCCTTTGTCAACTATAACATGTTTTTTCTTAGAATTAATCAGAGGACCACCCTCTTCTAAAAGACCATAACGAGAAACATGTGTGACTCTCACCAACTCTTTTTCATATTTTACTTTCTTGCTAAGTTCCTCATGCTATCCCGAGTGAAGAACCCTGCCGTGGAACTCATTTCCTTCACGTGTTATTTGGCTTCCAGGGATAGCTAATAGAATTCTAGTCATATCACATCTGCCATAATAAATTCAAAATTCTTAAATAACCATTATCTAAAAAATAATCAATTCAAAAAATGCTTGCCTAGGATTTTAAATCTTATCAAGATTTATTTTAAAAGAGCCTCACATAAATATAATTAAATTTAATTATTAAATAATATCTAAAATTAAATAATAAAATATAATTACCGTAAATTAATAAAAACAGGATATTTAACACTAAAGATCACATGCGTATTTTTAAGATCTGAGATATATTATAAAATGTAAATAAGTACTTTTTATTTATAAAAATAAAAAATAGTCCACGATTCCAAGTGCAAATTCCGAAGCAGAACAGGCTATATTCGTATTTTCCGCTAGAAATGACTGGACAGGTCTAAAAATTGCTGAAAAGATCAACATTTGTCAGACGTATCTGTGACATATCTCTTACAGATTTTGATATTAGAATCACAAGTTACAAGTAAAATGAGTATTATAGGTACAATTAATTTCATAGCCTTCAATTGCATCCACGTGAAACGATCGAGAACACGAGTTCCCAGATCGACCGTTCCACTTAATAATAAAATGTGTGGTTCTTCAATTCAATACATAATCAACTAGCATTTGCAACTATCTGTCAGATATATCTGATAGAATTATTTAATAAATTTAAGAAAGTTTTGTTACATATTCATTGTTAGTACGGGTGTTTTATCAACTCGATCGGCCAACGAATCGGTAAAAGAAAAAATTTAAAAATTTAAGTAATATTAAATGTTTATAAAACTAGTCTATAATAAATAATAAATAAAAATAAAAATATAGTATAAAATAAAATATTTGTTAAAGTAAAAAATTGCATTAATAATATCAATTAATATTTAATTAATTTAATAATTTGAATATTTGTTAAAGTAAAAAATGCATTAATAATATCAATTAATATTTAATAAATTTAATAATTAAAATTAAAATTGATTTTAATGTAAAATTTAAAATATAATAAAAAATAAAAATTATATTTCTATATTATTATTTACTTAAAAACTAGTAAAAGTTAAAATATGTTTTAAAAAGTTAATAGAAATAGAAATGACTCTAACTTTAATTTAATTTTTAACATCCTTTAAAGATTTTGTATATTTTAAATATTATATTTTAATATATTCTTAAATTATGTTAGACAAAATTACTTTTATATATTAATTAATAATTAAATTTATTATAAAATAGTAATTAGTTTTGAACGACAATAATTTCAAAATTTCCAATTAAAGTAAAAAATAAATAAAAATCTTAAGTTTTGATACACATAATTTATTATTAAGATTAAATAAATAAAAATAGGAATTTTTAACAATAAAATTAAAATAAAATTTTTAATTAAAATATAAAGAGATAAATAAAAATTATAAATTTAAAAAACATAATTTATTAATTAAATTGTACGAAAAAAAGAAAAAAAGCATTGAAAAGTCATTCAATGCCAACTTTAATTTGTGATAGGTTAATACAGGGATGAGATCCTCTGTACCCACTACCTTGTACCAATTCTGTTCCGCATGATCTCATCCAAATATTTATCTGGGTCCCACATGAGTCCCACATATTTATATGAATGAGATTGTGTAGAACAGATTTGGTACAGGGTAGTGAGTATAGAGGATTTGGTTCCATTAATACAGCTCAAGTTATATATACTCTTAACAATTCATAGGTACGCTGTAACTTAGAGACAGTGATAGGAGGTATAGGGTACGTGTTAAACTTGTTGAGCACAGATTTTAAAAATTTATTAACTAGTTTTTTTTCAAGAATCAACGATTTTTTAAGAAAATCGTTAAAAATTTGACCGCTTTTAGAAAAATCGGTCAACTATTGCTCATGAATGTAAGCACAAATTAGATTAAAAATCAAGTCGATTTAGATTTAATTTGATTGAACGGGTTGATTCGGTCCGATTTTATAATCATTGGTTAGTAATATTTACTAATTTTATCAGTTCAACTGAAAAATTTTCAATTGTCTAATTTTTTGTTCAGTTTTTAATTCGATTTATTGTTAATGGACATTTTGAGTGGCTATTTAGAACTTAATTCATAGTCATTTACATTCATTTTATGTTCATCTATGGCTGATTTATCATGCTTTAGCATTATTCGAGGTTCGTTGTCGTAAAATGCATAAATGAATCAGATAGATTCGAATTGCATTGTTTTTTGGTTTCTGGTAGATTTGACCTTTAATTGTTGTGAGATTTTTATCTCGAGATTGATTTGTCCAAAAATTCTGAAATTTCAAACTTAAATTCTTGACTCATTGACGGATATTTTGGGACCAATTGCAGATTTTTCTGAGCTGGAATTTAAGAGAAATAAATTCATGAAATTTGCGTCATATTTTAGATCGCCAGAACAACCTTTCAATGATGTTTTGATCATAACGTTTAACTCAGAAGGCAAAATCCTATGATTCAAGTCTCATATTGAAGCTGACTCAAAGATGAAGACAATAATAAAATTTTAGCCCCTAAATCATCACCATTTATTTTTTATGCACTGTTGAATTTGACCTTGGAAAATCTATTCCGACCAGCCAAGGATCAACATCAGCTCCCAACTTTTAATTATTTTAGCCCATGTATAACTCACTCTTCACTATAAAATCAGCCTCCATTTTATTCAAAGAAGCAGCTGTCCTTGAAGCTTAGAAAAGAATCAGTATGCATTTTTGACTGCCACTCTATGCCAACATTCAGCAGCCATCCTTCACGTCACTTCCATTCAACAAGGCCTTCAATTATAGACAAAAGACAGCCAACATTTCACTAATGACAAGATTGGCAGCTGGACTTAATGGAGAGGACGTTGAATTGGTGGCTTTGGGAGACAACTTGGCATGATATTCTTGAAGCAGCTGGCGGTAATGAAGGAAGAAAGATAGCTGTAGGCGTTAAAGGAGGAGGCTAGATAGCGTGAAAGAGGAGAGCAAAGAGCAGTTGCGTGACTTTTAGAGAGTAGCGTGATTAACGTTGAAAAAATAACAAAAAGAGAGAGCTACGTTTGTTGAAAAAAAAAGGAGAAAAATGTGATTGACAGTTGTTGAAGATAGCTGCTGGTGGCATTCATAGAAGAATGACGCAAGTGGGAATAAAAAATGAGGAAAAAAAGGAAGCAAGTGGCAGCATAAGAGGAGAAGAACGTGAATAGCTGGGGGGTTTTTTTTGACACTCACGCACAGCCATCCACCACTCAAAACTCTCCACACACAAGCTAGAAAAATAACGTGAGCAGGTGGAGATATGGAGATGAAGCAGCTGTGTGGAAACACAAACTCTGAAGCAACTTTACAGCAGCTGGTGGTGTGACCTCGTTGGAGCAGCTGGTGGAAGCGTCACTCATTTCAGAATAACACAAGCAGCTGGTGTAGTTGAAGAAGTTGGTGACTCCACAAGCAACCTTCATTCATTTCACAACAACGTCGGCTAGTAGACAGCAACAATCATCTCTCTCGAAGATTATTGGGTGTTTTGTTTTTAATTTTTACTTTTTAATTCCTTATTTATTTTAATTGTGTGGATTTAATCAATGCAACCATATATTATGACCATAATTTATTTTTCATTGATAAATATGTGTGAGTAAGTTTTTCTTTTCGGATAAGGTTAAGATCGATATTAGATTAAGATAATTTTTATGGTATTGATTTTTGCTTGATTGAATGCATATTTAGTCTTAATTTAGTTTGATCACCTAGATTAAAACCTTAGATGATTGAATGCCAAAACCAATGGGATTTAAGTTGTCAGAAAATTAATCAAGCGACATACTTGAGACTAAAGAGTGGACCAACCTTAGGATCTTGTGTGAGGATACATAGGATTAATGAACTTAATTTTAGGCTTCTTGTATTTAACGCCTTTTATTCTGAATTATCTATGAACCAAGTAGGTAACTCGGATTTAAAAGAGAAGGGAACACCATGAACATTGGGTTTGACTTACTTAAGTGAAGTATTTCTTAAATCAATCCACCGTAACAAATTTATTTTAGTGTCCAATCCAATTGAAATCTGATATTTTTGTCATTTGATTAAATCTAGTCGTTTTAATTCATACTTTGCATTTTTCATATTTTCTTAATTTGCTTACTTTATTTTATTTTTAAATCAATCAATTTTAGATCGTCTGAGTAATTTTTCATCATTTAATTTAATTGTCTTACATGTTGGAAATTTTTCCCTTGGGTACGATATCCGATTCTTACCGATTTATATTACTTGTCAACAGGGTGCACTTGCCTCTAATTGGTCTCGATAGAATTTAATTTATATTGTTTTGTTTAGACCGCAACACATCCACTAAAAAATACATTTATGTATTTTTCACACACAAGACAAGGAAGACAAGTCCTCTTTTCAACAGATAATTTAAAATTATATCCAACCAAGAAAAACAACACACCTTCAGCTATGTTTTTCCAAAATATACAATTAACACACACTCCTCCTTTGACGCCAACGCCCGCAGATTCACTTCAGCCCAAAATAGAGACATACACGATACCACAAAAAAAGAACCACACTCCAACACGTAAAACCCATTTACTTAATACCTATCCCAAAAATCTAGCAGTACACATATGCAGGTGTAGAAACCCCAACGGAGAACTATTTGCACACCAAATACGTTAATAGCCACACCTAGATAAAAAATCACAGTAGCAGTCATTTCAACCCAATCGTCATGTGATGCAAAAGTAGGCAATGCAAGATAGAGTTCGATCATAATTATGAGACTTTACAAGGTAGAATTCTATCTGTCATACAATCTTTTTTCAGATATTATCTCAATCAAATCCAAGATATTTTATGCCATATTGATTAGAATTTGAAGCTAATTAACATTATCTTGAAAGTCCAATTATCAAATAATGTCAAAATTAATAATAAGATATATAACGTATATCTTAACAATCTCCCCGTTTTTGACATTATTTTTCACATAAAGAAGATAATTGGACATATAAACATCAAATGAACAAACTAAGAACTCCCTCCTAATCAAATATCAAGTTCCAAAGAACATCTATCAAGTTCTTCAAGTTCAATAAACATCCAAAGAAACAATAATGAACATCTATCAAATATCCAATCATCCAAATTTCACCCTCTTGGAATAAAAAAATGCTAAAAAGTAAAACTAACTCTGTGTTTGGTTAGTGTCCTCGGGGGTGAGAACAGTGGACAAAGACGCAAAAGTTCTGTCTTTCGTCATGTTTGCTTGCTGTCCTCACCCATTTTTGTTCCGTCTTCAGAGGACAAGGACAGAAATTTTTGTTCCTTCCAAAATTGAGGTACAGAAATTCTTGTCTGGAGGACAAGATCAAGAAAAGACGAAAATAGCCTCATGTAACTTCTGAAACCTAAAACAAATAATATTTTAATTAATTAATAATTATATTTTAATTAATTAATCAATATTTTAATTAATTAATTATAATATTTTAATTAATAAATAGTTATATTTTAATTGATAATAATATTTTAATTAAATATAATGTAATTAATTATGTAATAATAATAATTTAATTAATTATATTGTAATTAATT
>JANZXP010000004.1:31989339-32002176 GCA_027576715.1 Erythroxylum flavicans | reverse complement strand
AAATGATATAAGTAATGTATTATAAATGAATGAATTGGAAAATTATGTGAATATATGTAATGCTAGAAAAGGTTTGGTGAATGTATGATTGATGGATTTAGAATAATCAAGTTTACTTGAGGTATAAACCTAAATTTACAAACTAGTTATATACAGGATATAATGTTTGAATGATCAAGACTCGTGATTAAGGATATGTACCAGGAAAAGTCAATTGAGCATGCATTGAATATGACATATATATATATATGCATGATTGAATATTTATTTGACTGATCAACATCGTAATGTGTAAACTATGTGTGTATTGCATGACTAAAGAAGCATAAATTGAATGTCAGCATCTAGACATTGTCAGATCATCAAGGCAATGGCTTATCTAGAGCATATTGTGAGTTAACCTAGATGCTTTCTCACTATGACTGAATTATTTTCGATTAACTTTTAGATATTGAATTGTTATTGATATGATTGTGATAATTCTGGATATTGATGGTCCAAAGAGTTTGATATTCGAGATTGTATTGGAAGTGCTTTCTAATTGTATGTGAATACATAAAATGTGTACTCAACTGAATGTTGAATGCCAGACTTATATATGATCAATGTGAAAATGACATGAGAAAATTGAATGAAAAGTATTGATAGTAAATTATGTGAGTTGATGCATTCCATTACATTGATATGCATGATTAGATAAAGGAGTTCTGACTGAAGTGAACAATGTGAAAAAGAGCTTAAAGCTAAAAAATGTGCACAAAGAGCCACATGATCAATTATTAATGAGCCTAGTATCTACAATGGGTGCAAGAAAAAATATAAAATGAGTTCGTATCTACAACAGATATAGGACAATAAATAGATGCTCAGTCATAACAAAGTAAAATGGATGGAGTTATATGCGAATTTACATATATAACTTGATATGTATCATATTGATGGCTGAAATGAATTATTAGATTGTTCTGAAATAGTAATGCGAGATATTGTACACAAGTTATTCTTGTTGAAGCATGACAAAATGTGACGTAATATTTAAAATTGGATTATATGAATTACCTGTGAATTGGAATATGAATTGTCTTTGTGATTTGTTATGAGTGAGCACATCGATGATGGTTCACTCACTGAGTTCACAAACTCATCAAAATTGCAACGTTCATTTTTAGGTACAAAGGAGATATAGCTTCTAAGGCAATCTAGTGGAAGTCTAGTATTGTTATTTTTGGAAGAAAGAATGGCTCAAAAGTCTAGTCAGTTGATACCTACCAAGTTTAGATAGGATACTTTTGTTTTAACTTCTCCTTTCATGTAAAACATTTTGTAAAAGAGTTGTAAACTATCAGATAATTTTGGTAATGTAAATATATGAATTATGAAGTGTAATGCTACAATATAAGTTATACTTGAGAATGAAATGGGAAAAACTGATTTTTTAAATACTTATGTTTTGTATTATGCCATAATAAGTTGACGTGTTTCCTCTAACATGCCATTTTTATAGGGTATGTTCTTAAATGTCCTCTGGATGTTCATACATATGCTTTATGGTAGTGGTGTGTTACAAGGATTCTCCTTCTAATGTTACTTTTTATGCACACGTCATATTTTTATGTGAGGACTCTCTATCTAGAGCTACTTTTCACACACTATTTGTCAAAAAGTTTTAAATAAATCTTAACTCATAACCTTAAGGTATGATTCCTAATAAAACAATATATATGGCTTTTGATAAAGAATAACGTAATTTTTTATCACCAACTACAAAGGAGAAAAAAAGGAACAAGCATCAAAATAACAGAAGATATTTACACTTTCCTATTCTATTAGCTATGTTAACCTATCTCTACTTGCCCTTTATTAATACTACCAATTGGAAACAAAAATAAAACAAATCTTATGCTAAATTTTTCTTTGCCTGGAACAAAATAGTGTAACAAAAAGAGAAAATGTGCAAAGCAATTAAAAGTCATTGGCAACTTAACCAAATATAATCATAAAATTTCCAATCCAATAAATAATGAAAAAGACAAATCCAAAGATCATTTCCAAAAGAAATAATACATATAAAAAAATAAGAACACAAAACTAAGTCAGTATGTGCAAATATGGTGTTAAAGACCTTAGAATCATTAATCTTCAAGGTGTGTAGAGAACAAACATATAGCTACCAATTTTGAAGAACTTAGTTGAAATAAGAAGATTAAAAGGGAATAATCAAGTACAGATAATGAATAAAAGCATATTAATTTAAAGGAGTGAAATAAGAGTCTAAAACCCAATATACACATTTATGGAAAGATTACATTGAACCAAAACTAAAAGTATATCCGTGGAGAAAATTTAAAGAAAAGAAAAATTTTAACAATATGAATTGGGAATTTCATGATATCTTACCTTTTATACCTAAAAGGAAGTTGGAGTGCATTTTTCAGCCTCTCTAAAAACTTCCGAAGATATATACAACTAATGTGAAAATCTAAACTATGATGAAAACTTGGTTTTCAAAAGTATAGAAAATATTAAAGGTTAAAGTATAACAAATTGACTTCACATACCTTGTTCAATTAAAATAGACCAAAACTAACATTCTTCATCGTCAATAAAAGGTTTGAATCTATTGAATCTATCATAGTTACTTTATTGAATGTCAAAAACCTAAGAGGATGACAACAATTGAAGCATCATGTAAGAGCGGAGACAAGCAAAAAACTGAAAGGTTGTCAAGACACCCCCTAGGTGCTCCACATACACACTGTATTGCTGCCCCACAAGTACATTGCGGAACATGCATGAGACACAAGAGCTCATCCCATAATTTCTTAAGGCCAATAAAGTATGTAGATACAGACATATTTCCTTGTGATGCTGCACTAGTTTGTCTTTGTAAGTGATACAATAATGGACCATTACTCTCTGCAAACCTTTTTTCCAAATCTGACCAAAGTTCTCGGGCAGTAACTAAACTCATACCTGGATAGTCTGATCCTTAAAGGTATAGTGAAGTTTCTTCAGGTGGAACCCTCGATCTAGGATCAAGAGTCAATCCAGTAGGTGAATCGTGTGAAAAACCTTCCATTATCACAAGATCTTCGAAGAGAAGGCGCACCTGTGAGAAGAAACGAAGTTTCCCAAAAACCATAGCTCTGGGTCCTTTTATCCAGACACTTCCTCAAGACTGAAACAAAAACAGAACCGTTGATGATGATCGTCAATCAACTACCTATAATAACCCGAAGCCAATCGATCAAGAATGATGATCGATTGCAGTGTTGTTGCTAAGCTTTGATACCATGTAAGATATTGCCACAAATGAAGAGAGAAAGTAAATAAGAGCTGTCTTTTATTAATCTCACTTCAAGAGTCTTTACATCGTAAGTCTATGCTTATATACATTCAACTAAAATAAAGACTAAGTGGTCAACAAATCTATGAAAAACGACCTCCAATTAAAATAAAAACGACAATACATATATCATAATAGAAAAGTTAAGCTGCAAAAGGAAAATAAGAGAAAATATAATGTAGAAGGGAATGCGATTAAATGGAAAAACAACGCTGCAAACAAAAAAATAGCATAGAAAGGGCTTAAAATGATGATGCTTGGAGATAAAAGAGGGGAGTTATAGAGATAGATCAAAATGGTAGGGTTTCAAGAGGCAAAAGAAAGGGTGTTATCATTTGATATAATAAAATAAGCTAGGTACCCTTAAAAAAAATGCTAGGTACAGAAGGGCTAAGCAACATCATGTGAGGATGAAGATATTTAAGCCAAGAAAGAAAAGTTACCAAAGGACAATGATCCATAAGGAAAAAAATAAATATAAAACGCAAGAGGGGCAGAGAAGAAAGGAGAAACGATGTAAAAGGAAAACGACAACGTAGACGTTGGTATTCTAAACAATATGGTTTTTCACTCCTGAAACCAATCTTTGACCATTCATTTAAGATAAGATCATAGAAGCTATGTCCCAAATCATTCGAATTTGGAATGTGTATGTGTCTCACGAGTGGGAGACGACTATCTCTCAATTACATAAGCTAGCTACATTGGGTAGGAAACTTCCTAGCCAAGTTGAGCTCATAATTAAGCCTTTGTTTCTTATCACTTTGGTTTTTTTTAGCAAGGATTGATTCTATCATAATCGCCAATGTGTGCCACAGAAGCATACATGTAGACCATCCACTTCCAGTTACGATTCTTCCTTAAAAGCGTGAAAAAATAGCCATGCAATCAGGTTCATTTGAGCCATTATTCTCAAGTTGCAGTCTCAAAATAGCAGTTATTTGGACACACGAACTTTCAAAATTTAAACTGGAGAAGGTGTTTTGAAGGATAAAGAAGATATGCTACTATGATGTCTTTGGTTAATCTTTGCACTACTTGTTTAGTTCATTTTTCTCTAAAATCATTTCTTTTTTTTATGTATTAAATAAACAAAATTTTTTAATCTTTCAAAATTTTGTTCAAGTGTCTAACACTAACCTTTTCTTGCTAATTCTTTTTATCCAATGCTTCAAATGGTGCTATGATCATCCAATAACGCACCAGTCAAATCTAAATAATCTAGACACTTGAACCAAATTTGGGAAACTTTTTTTTCTTCCTTTGTATAGATCATGTGTAAGGGTCAGCACTTCCTATAAAGTAATCAACTACATTCAAGTGCCCAATAAGTTTGAACCACCAAAAATAAATTAAATGTCCTCATCAATAAGGCTCAATATAAGCTTGCATATTATCTTTTGTCTGTTCCTAATATAAAAATATGTATTCTCTAAAGGAAATGCAAGATTCAATTTTTTATATACTTTTTTTCAATTAAAATGTTCCTTAAATGTCAAGATTATCCTAATTTTTAGGGTCATAAATATTCAACAGAAGGATTCATTGCTCATCTACCTTTAAATATTATGCATTTTGTTAGCTCAAGGTTTATTTTTAACGGTTTTCATGATAACTATAAAACATTTCAAAATTCAAATTGGATTTATTTCCTTGTATATGTAACAATATTTTTTCAAAAGGAAATAAAATCATAGGATATATGCTTTCTTTCTAACAGGAACCTTCATTTATGAACTTACCTTATTTTGTTTACAATATCTGAAAGAATCTTGCTAATCCTATATTTCCGAGACATTGCCATATTTTGTTTTTCTTAACGATTGTATACTGAAGATTCCAGCAGAGATATTAAAGATACAAAGTTAATTTAAGAACGGAAATGATGCAACGGTTAGTTGAAGGAAATGTCTATTTAAGGAAGAATCACTGCAGTTGAGAACAAGAAGAGTGAAGAAGCAAAATTCTCATATTACATTGATAGTATCAATCCTTTTGAAAGTGATATCATTGATAAATCTCTTGTGCTTTAGAAAGTGAAAATTTTTTGAGAGATCATTGAAGCTTATATTGAGCAAATTACATTTTCATCTGTTGAAAGCTTGTAGAGGCTAGCTAAATACTACTAGTTTGGATTGTTGGAGAACCTTGAAAAATATGTACTTGTGAGTTTGAAGAGGTTTGTCAAAATACCACTTAGGCTTTTATAGTTAAACACTTAAGTTAGATACTTGGGGACTGGATGTAGGCTTAGGTTGTAAGTCGAACCAGTATAAATCGATTGCGTCCTTCTTCTTCTATCTCTTTTTAACTTTTAAATTTCCGCATTATATTGTGTGTGTGTTCTTTTTAGCAAAAGGCTCCTTTACTTTTATAAAATGCTCCTTCTGTTTTCAACTTGTAAGAGGCTCCTTTTAGTTTTAATAGGCATCTTCTGTTTTTAAATTGTTTTAACAGGATTTATCATTCAATAGGGTCCTTTCATTTAAGCAGGGTCCTACCCTATAGAAGGCTCCTATTACCTAACAGGCTCATGTCATTTAAAAGGCTTTATCATTTGACAGGCTCCTAGTGTTTTTATTCGTTAACTAGGATCTATTTGTTATACGAATTGAAAGAACTTGCAAAATTTTTTTATCACACACAATTCATCCCCTCTTGTGTGTGTTTGCTTTATCATTTGGTGTCAGAGAGAGATTCACATTTTTGTGTGTTTACAACACGTGATGGATCATGGCAAACAATATGAGAAGTTTTGAAGGACAATCCATCTCAAAGCCTCCTTACTTCAATGGAAACAATTACTTATACTAGAAAGAGAGAATGACAATCTATCTCTAATTTGTAGATATTGAATTTTGGCAAGCCATTAGAGTTGGAGTTACACTTCCCAATTCAGATAATGTAGAAGTATGGACTATTGTTGATAGAAGAAATTTACAGCTAAATGTTAAAGAAAAACGTCATCTGATATGTGCATTATCTCTAGAAGAATATGAGAAAATATCCTATTATTCTACAGCAAAGGAAATATGGGACAAACTATAAGTCAATTTTGAAGTAATGAATAAGGTAAATAAGCATAGAATAACTCTGTTAGTACATCAATATGAAACTATTGGCATGAAATAGGGAGAAACCATAGACGAATTCTTCAGACAGTTCAACAACATCTTCATGACCTTAAAGAACTTGGGAAAGATATATCCTAATGATGAGCTCATAACAAAGATTCTAAGATCACTACCAAAGCAATGGGGACCCAAGGTGATAACTCTAAAAACTGCAAAGGATCTAGATACTATTTCACTCAACTGGCTATAAGGAAATCTGATAATCCATGAACTTGAGCTTAGGCAAGATGAAGGATCTTCCTATAAAAAAAGAATGGCATTAAAAGTAACTGACGAATCAAACGGTGATGAAAGTGTCAATGAGTTGTAAATAGATGGAAATGACAAGTTCAACTTTATGGTCAAAAAATATGCCCACCTTATAAAAAGAAGCTGGTGAAAAAAGGAGAAGGAAAGAAGAAATCTGATAATCCATGAACTTGAGCTTAGACAAGATGAAAGATCTTCTTACAAAAAAAGAATGGAACTAAAAGCAACTAACGAATCAAACGGTGATGAAAGTGACAATGAGTTGCAAATAGATGGAGATGAAAGGTTTAACTTTATGGTAAAAAAATATGCCCACTTTTATAAAAAGAAGCTGATGAAAAAAAGAGAAGGAAAGAAGAAAGCTGGAAATAACAGGTTCCTATCAAAAGATAGCAGCATCAATAACAATACACAAAACAATCAAATCATATGTTATCACTGCAATAAGCCTGGACACATAAGAAAAAAATGTACTCTTCTTCTAAAGGACAAGTCAGAGAATAGAAAATCTAAAAAGCAAGCGATAACTACAGCCAGGTCAGATGAGGATTCTGAAAACTTTGAAGAAGAAGAGCCAGAAGAAGTCAACAATGTTTACTTCATAGATGAATCAAGGGACAATGAGGTATATTTTTCTGACTCTAATATTGAAGTTGATGAATTGAAAAATGCATATCATAAATTGTATGATCAGTATAAAAGGTTGATAGTGAAGTATTTCAAAGAAATTAAGAAGCCCAAGAGCAATGATGCATCTATGAAGAGAAAGATTAAATCATTAGAATCTGCAAATGAGAATTTGATGACCAGGAGTATGTCTCTTGAGGTTGACTATAAGTAAAAGATCTCTGAAAAGGAAGCTTTGGAAGACAGAATAGCTAATTTGGAAAATTCTTTGCTTGAGAATGATTCTGATGAAGTGAGACTGTTAGAAGAAAAAGTTGTCACCATAGAACATGAAAAAGAGAAATATGCTGGAAAGATCTTATCTCTAGAAAAAGATCTTACAAAGTTCTTTGATGGAAGGAACAACCTTGATGCACTATTTGGTAGTGGTAATGAGTTTTTGATAAAGCTGGAATAGGCTTTAATGAAAATAATAATATTAGGCCATACAAGAATTTCTTTGTCAAATCCATCAGTAACTATAGTCAAAACAAAAGGAATCTGATACATGGTAAAAATTATATCAATTCTTATTCATCTGTTTTGTGCTTCTACTGTGGTAAACATGGCCATATTAGTCATTCTTGTAATTTTCGTAAAAAGAAATTATCTCAAATATATGTTTAGAGATTGAAAGGTTAAACTACTAACCTGAAAGGGCTAGAAAAATTTAGGTACTTAAAATGAGATAATGTTTTATGTAGATATGTTTCAAAGCGGAGACAAGAGAGAATCAATGGATATTTGATAGTGGCTGTTCAAGACACATGACAGGTGAAATATCACATTTCAACTACATTGAAAGGAAAAACAGACATAATGTTGTCTTTGTAGACAAAAATAAAGGAAAATTCACTAGAATTGGTAAAATTGGTGATTTTGACTCTACCTCTATTGATAACATTCTCTTTGTTGACGGTTTGAAACATAACCTGTTGAGTGTGAGTCAGTTATGTGACAAGGGTTACAAAGTCATTTTCTATGCATCTTATTGTGAAATTGTCGATATTTATAATGATAATATTGTGTTTGTAGGTCTTAGAAATCAAATTATATATTGTGCTCAACTAGAAGTCATGTCCTCACCAAGTGTTAAGTGTTTTGTCACTCTAGAAAAGGATTCATTTATGTGGCACAAAAGATTTGAAAATACAAGCATAAGCATTATATTAAAATTGTCTAAAAATGAGTTAGTAAGAGGAATACCAACATTAAAGTTAGAAAGCAATCATGTTTGTGAAGCTTGTTTAAAAGGTAAACAAGTTAGAAGTAGCTTTCCTCTTAAAAATATTGTGTCTACTAGCCAACCACTTGAACTTGTGCACATGGATTTATTTGGTCCTAATAAGACTTAAAGTTTTGATGGTAAACATTACGGTTTTGTTCTAATAGATGTTTACTCTAGATTTACATAGGTTTATTTTTTATCAAATAAGGATGATGTTTTTGAAGTGTTTGAGAAGTTTTGCAGAAAAATTCAAATGGAAAAAGAGTATTGCATCACTTCAATTTGGAGTGATCATAGAGGAGAATTTGATAACAGAAAGTTTAAAGAATTCTGTGAGAATAATGGTATATCTCATAACTTCTCTTATCCAAGGATGCCTCAGTAAAATGGAGTTTTAGAGAGAAAAAACAGAACTTTGGTTGATATAGCTTGGACCATGTTGTGTGAAAGTGGACTACTTTATAGATACTGGGTAGAAATAGTATCCACGACATATTATGTACTTAACAGGTGTCTCATAAGACTTATTCTGAAAAAGCCCCCCTATAAGCTGTGGAAAGGAAGGAAACCAAATGTTGCTTACTTTTGAGCATTTACTTGTAAGTGTTTCATTCTAAACAATGGGAAAGACAACTTTGGAAAGTTTGATGCGAGATTAGAAGAAGCTATTTTTTAGGATATAGTACCATTAGTAAAGGATTCAGAGTTTATAATTAAATAACAATAAAGATAAAAGAATCAATATATGTAGTATTTGATGAAGTACTACTATCGACAACAGTAGTTGATTCAGATGATGAAGAGCATCCTTTGATTCCTAAAGATACATTGGAGACTCAAACCATACCTGTAGCAGCATTGGAACCACAAGATCAAGAAGATCTATCTAAAGCTAGGACAGAACAAACTTCTTCCTCAAGCACCTCCCAGCAGGAGCCTATACAATGAAGAACACCTAGAGAATGAAGAGGTCTTGATACATATCAATATCTTCTTGGAGACACCTTATGAAAGCCTAAGAATAAGATCATCTTTTAAAAACAACTATGTGCCTTTTGTCTCACAATTAGAACCAAAGTTTATTAAAGAAGCTCTTATTGATGAGAATTGTTCACAGTTATGAAAGACGACTTAAGTCGGTTTGACAAGAATAAATTATGGAATCTGATGCCTCGTTTACAAAACAAGTCAGTTATTAGAACTTATTGGGTTTTTCAAAACAAACTTGATGAAAATGGTAAGGTGGTAAGAAACAAAGCTAGACTTATAGCTTAAGGTTACAATCAATAGGAAGGTATTGATTTTGATGAAACTTATACACCTATTGCTAGATTGGAATCGATGAGAATTTTACTTGCCTTTGCATGCTATATCAACTTCAAATTGTTCAAAATGGATGTTGAAAGTGAATTCTTAAATGGTTACATTAACAAAGAAGTATTTATTAAGCAATCCCCAGGTTTTGAAGATGAAAACCATTCAAATTATGTGATGAAGTTAAACAAAGCTCTGAATGGTTTAAAGCAGGCTCCTTGAGCATGGTATGAGAGGTTAAGTAACTTTTTACTTAAGAATAACTTTGAAAAAGGAACGATTAATAAAACCCTATTCAATAAGAGAAAGGAGAATGATTTAATCATAGTGAAAATATATGCTGATGAAATAATATTTAGTGCTATTAATCCATCCATCTGTGAAGAATTTTTAGCATTAATGTAGAGGGAATTTGGAATGAGCATGATGGGAGAATTATTATTCTTTCTTATGTTACAAATCAGACAAGCAAAAAAAGGAATCTTCACTAGCCAAGACAAATACAGAAAGGAACTCTTTAAGAAATATTATTTTGAGAATGCCAAACCGATGGTACTCGCATGTACACTAGAGCTAAACTTGATAAAACAAAGAAGGAAAAGCTATGAATGAGACAAAGTATAGAGGAATGATTGGATCACTACTATATCTTACAAACTCAAGACTAGACATTTTGCTTAATGTGTTTATTTGCGCATGCTTTCAATCAAATCCAAAAGAAAGCAACCTTCAAGCAGTCAAAAGAATCTTTCAATATCTCCATGGAACTATAGATTTTGGACTATGGTATCCAAAAACTGATTCATTTGGCATAGTAGGCTATTATGATGTAGATTACACAGGTGATGAAGTCGACTGAAAAAGTACAAATGGTCACTATCAATTTCTTGGAGGATGTCTAGTATTTTGCTCCTGTAAGAAGCAAAATTGCACAACACTTTCGATGACTGAAGTGGAATATATAACAACTACTAGCTGTTGTGCTCAAATCTTATAGATGAAGCATCAACTATATGATCTTTCTCTAAAATTTTCTCATATTCTTATATTATGTGATAATACTAGTGCTATAAATCTTTCTAAAATTCCTGTATATCATTTTAGGACTCAGCATATAGAAATCAAACTTTATTTCCTTATAGATCATTTTTTAGAAAGAACCATTGATCTTTTGCATGTTAATACTAAGAATCAAGTAGTTGACATTTTCACCAAGCCACTCTCTAAAGATAGATTTTGCGTGTTAAGAAAAGAGCTTGGCATGTGCAAACTCTCTGATATTATTTCTATATGAATATTCTCTGCTAGTTGTTTTCGCATTTCGTTTAGTAGGCTCCTTCTATTCTGATTCCTTAGGAACTCTCTCTTAGTTTAGTAGGCTTCTTAAAGTTTTGAAGGCTCCTCTTATTTTAGAAGGCTTCTCTCAAATTGACATTCTAAGTGACATGCGTCTTAAAATAGGGATTCATTTATGGCCTCGTTCTAGCCTTTTCAAAAATGTACGTGCAGTTTGACAACTCTACGGACATATCTTTCAGGAGATACGCAACCGATTACGCTTCCTCTTTTGGCCTATACGTCTATTCATCCTCTCACGAGATCAATGCTGAGGAATCACTTCGTATACCTTAAGCAAACTTCTCTCGTCTTCTCATCTTTGTTATTCTTATCTGCGCCGCTTATTCTTTTTGCACCCTAATTCTCTGTATTCCTGTTGCCTCCTATTTTCTCTCTTAAACTTCACCAAGCTCCTCTACAATGGCAAGAACAAAATCAAAAGGAACTTTTTCTGCTAACCTTGCTGAAGCTCGTTTTATTGGAACTTTCTCTTCTAAACCTCAAGAGAAGAAAGTGCCTAAAATGCACTAGATTACAAATGAAAATGATTCAGATGAAGAATCTACTCAGTTGATTAGATGACCACAAACTAGATGAATTCTTCCAAAACAAGTCGAGAAAAATTCTGAAAAAAAAGAAAACATGGATATTGAAAAGAAAGACGAAAAAGAAGTCAGAAAAAGAAAAAGGGAAGAAATAAATAAAAGGCAAAGCGCCTGTAACTAAAGATATTATTAAGAACCCTATTAATAGAAAAGAGTTGTCTCAAGAAGAGATATTTTCCAAAGAAAAAAGGGCAAAGAAAATAAAGATAGTTGCACACAAGCAAGGAAAGACATCAATACCACCAAAAATGTTTGAGTCAATAGAAGTTGAAGTCTGCTATAAAACACAGTACAAGAAAAGAAGCTGGTTATTGGGCGGATCTTGCCTCTTATGATGTTTGATGACATACGTATACCCATCTCTCCTTACTTTGTTGCCATTAGTTGAGAAAATTTTCTAAAATTAGATGAGACAGTATGCAATGAGCTAGTCAAGATATTCTACACACATATGGAAAAGGAAGAAATTAATAAAAAGCTAGTCATTATCTTATGGGTGCATGAATGTAAAATTTTAATTTCTGAAATAAATCTTAGGAGATATAATGAAAATAGCTCCTATAGGGAGAACTAATTTTCCCTGTCATAAGTGGGATATTGATGATTTGGAGTTAGTCGAAGTTGTCAAATCCATCTGCCTTTATGTTGAAAACACCCAAGATGGGAGACCCTGGAGTAGACGATTAGACTTAATACCACGATGCCTTGTATCTCTTTCAGCTACTTCAATTTTTCCTAGGAGTAGCTCATTTGAAAGGTACAGCCTGTTAGACACTTATGTGGTATATATTTTAGTAAAAAGGAATAAAATGAATCTTCCAGCTATGATCTTGAGGTTTATGGTGGATAAGGAGAACCATAAGAATACCATCAGTTGCCTACCTTATGGGTTGTTGCTCACTAAGATTTTCAACCATTATGGAGTTCCTTTTGCAAATCTGAATTGGTATGCACCAG
>JANZXP010000004.1:31968819-31983341 GCA_027576715.1 Erythroxylum flavicans | reverse complement strand
ATGACAATTAAGAACAACAATTATCAAAGACACTTCATTCAATTCAATAAAACATGAGTTTTGACAAAATAATGAAATAGCAATCCCTAATATGAAATTAGCCTAACATAGTCTCCATAAAACTATCAACATCCAAATAATCCATCTTTACAAAGAAAGGAAGAGAATAAAATGATAGAAAGTGAATAAGAAAACTCCTTCTCTTCTTTGCCAAAATAAGGAATTTTGGTGTTGATGTGCTATTTTGCCCAATCTTGATCATGATCCTTATTTTTAATCCTTCCTTGATGCTCCAAACATATGTTCTTCACCCAAGGATGGTCTTTCTATAGGTGGGTGTCGTCTCTCTTAAAGATGGAGGCTTAATTCTCTTTATATAGTCCAAAAAATTAGGTTTAATGAAGCCTCGCAGATTGCCTCAAATTTCAATTCCTACGCCCGTAAGAATCTGTATAATTCCCACGAGCATGGGAATTACAGGCAGGAACTTTCTGTTTTGATTCCCATGTTCGTGGGAATTTGCCTAATTCCCACGAACGTGGGAATTGGTCCTAGATGTGATCTTCTTGTATTCTCTTCTATGCTCTCTTGTTCATCCTCCAACTTGCTTCCACTCTTTTCTTACGTAAAATAAGCAATTCTTACCCTCAATTAACATCTAACACAGAAGAATCAAACTTAATGAAAACATACAAAATGAATCCTAAAATAGAACAATTATGCTAGAAAACACGTGCCAATTACCTATAAAAACATATCCTAATGCACACCTATCAACATCCCCACATTTGAATCTTTGCTTGTCCTTAAGCAAAATAAATACAACCAATCAATTCAACCACTTCATTTTCGCAAAGGTCAAAACACACAATCCTTCAAATTCAAGCCAACTCAAATATCAAATTAATGCATATATCATGACTACTTTTTTCATTGGTGTACACAAGCAAACTCACAATTGGAACAATCACTCAAAGATAAGTACAGATGCACAATTAAGTCTTCCTTATAGTTTTCACTCATTTCACTCAAGAGTTTAAGGGTTAGTGTTTTGCTCAAACTTCCTATAGGAAACTACACTACCATAGGTAGATCAAAAGGACTTGTTTAGGGTTGTAATGTGGTAAAGGTTAAGGTGAGAAAAAAGAAATGGAAAAGGGTTAAGCACAAGCATAAGTAAAGTACAAAGAAGATAAAAAATGGGATAACTAAATATAACTATGAGACATACAAATATAACTGATATTTTACACTTATTAATGCTATCCACTTGTTCTTCCTTTTTTTTTAATTTTTCTTCCTTTTTCTTCATACAGGGAAGAACTATGGATCAACACTAGCACTATATATACTGTGGTCCACAGGTAGAAATATACTCAATTTGTCTCGATAAAAATTTCACATAATCCCAGCTAATATTTTACTTAATACTCTACTAAACTTGCGAAAGGATTGGATAATGTGGTTTAAGGTTGTTCTTTTTAAATTTCAGGTGTTTTTAAAAAACAAAAGGTTAAGTCTCAATGAGGGTAGCAAGGGATAATCACGAATAGGTCGTTTAAGTCAAGGGTTAACACAAAAAAGGCCTAGATCATCTCTATTAAGCATGCATTCAATAGACTTAAACCGATTCAAAGCAAGTTCTGAAGGTAGTAATCTAAGGAAGTAACACTTAACAAAGAAATGAAATGACTATAAATGGAGTCATATGGCTCAATCCTCACTCTAGCTCAATCCTCTCTCTGGATCAATTAAAAACTCATTATGCATCTCTACACTACCTCATTATTCATATGACAATTTATGACTAAGCTTATGTAACCAACTATGTTTCAACACTCTATATGGTTCAGTTTCTACTTAAAGGGCCTAATTTGAGTTCAGGCATCATTCAATCTAATTCCAACTACTTGGCAGAATTTTCATGGCAATATTTATCAGAGTGATTTAAATGAGGTTCCATTGTGAACACAAAACACATACAATATGCCTAAATATGCATCCTATTTAACAAAAATGCAAACAATGCAATTGAGCAAGTTAATGTCACCTCCCCAATCTTAAAATTTCACATTGTCCTCAATGTGACAAAGCAAGAACCAAAGGAAAATGAAATCAAACCATACGAAAGAAAATGAACATAAACCAAACAAAATAAATTAAACAATGACTGGTATTAGAACAAACAGAAGATATTGAAGTCAAAACACAATTAAGGAAATTGAAACTAAACAAAGGATACAACATGCTAACAACTACTATGAAATCAAATACACATATAGGAAAATGGATTCACACTCACGAAATAACAAACAAAAATCTAAAAGGTTAAGGAAAAAGAAAATCTTATTTCGATGGTGGTGGCGACGGTGGTGGCGAGGGAGCTTTAAAGTTGTTCCTCTGATAGAAGTTGAGGAACCTCTTTTTAAAGCTGCATTGCTGCTTGTGAATTTGTCACATTTAGGTGCCAAACTCATAGAGCTGACAGGTTATTTGTTGATGATTTGCAGTTATTTGGTCGAGAATCAACTGATAACAATTAGCCATCGCTGGTTCCCGTGCTTCCTCTACTACCGTTTCCTCCTTTGGTTCTGCAGCTGCTCTGGATGTGGAGGGTTGGTTTACATTTGCCCTGGCGTCTCTCCTGATCTTCACTATAGTGCGCGTCTGAGGATTGCAAAATTTCGTGGATTGGACATCCACAATCTCAACACATGTCAAATAAACTATATCAAACATGTCATAAGGAGTAATATGCAGATTCACCATGTTAACATTATAGAATGTACCTAAAGCAGAGGAAATATGGGCCATCCCAAAAGATGTATTCCGTTTAGTAATCACACTCACTAATGATCGAAAAATCCTATACGGTGTGTTAATTTTAAGCTTTCTGTCCATACATCATAAAAAGAAGAGTTCTTTAGCTAAACATTTATTGACTTCTGGTTTGTTAAAAATAGTCAAACACAAAAATTTATGTAACAACAAATGTTCTGCACGCCTGATCAGAAAGTTTGGTGCATTACGTAAATGAAAATGGGTTTCATCTGTGAGAGTAGTCCAAAAATAATCCATATCAAAATCAGGATGCTCATCTAAAACTTTTGTATTTGACAAGTTAAATAGTTCACGCATGACAGAATAATCGAATTTGAAAACATTGCTTCTGAGCCTAAACCAAAACAAATCCATCTTAGAATTATATCTAACTGTTGTAAAGAACTCTATAGATAGAGTGGCAGAAATGGGCACATCTCACTGAACAAATCTATTCCACCCTATATTCGCAGCTAATTGTTCAAGTCGGTGTCTCACTCCTATATTCTCTAAAACTTCAAAATTAAAATACCTAGGAATAATAAGTGCTCTATTTCTACAATCATGAAAACGTGCACCTTCTTCTTTTGAGTAAATCAGAAATAGGGCCCGATAAAAGGCTGTTAAGTTAAGTTTTCCTTCGCCAGAAACTTGAAGGCGGAGCTCATCAACTGGTTGTCTAACCGTCCTTGTCCTCGGTGGAGCCATTGTTAGAATATAATCTGCACAAATGAAAGAGAGAGAGTGAAATTCATATGTTAGAGAGAGAAAATCAAATCCTACCTAAATCTTGATGTTTTTGAATGATTGATGTGTCAAAATAGTGAAGAAATGTAAAATAAATAGATCGGGATGAGGAAAATACCAAGAATCTAGATGAAAAATGAAGAGGTTTTGATAGTTGAAAAAAGAGAAGTTGTGGGTTAGAGAGAGAGTATGCAAAAATTTGAAAAGATAAGGAGAGAAAAAAGGGTGGAAAAATTTAAACCTCCTACAGATGGGATTCCCACACGTGTGGGATTCCTCTCTAGAAATTTTCTGGAGAGGATTCCCACATTTGTGGGAATCACCCCAATTCCCACGGGCGTGGGTTTCCTCTCTAGAAACTTTCTAGAGAGGATTCCCATATTTGTGGAAATCACCCCAATTGGTAATCCTCAAAATTTCAAACCTTTTTCTAACTGTAATTTCATTATCTAGGATTCCAAAACCTAAAAACACATCAAATTAATATCATCATCAAGGATTTAAAAAAGAAACAAGTTTGAAATTCAAATAAAAACCAAATTGACCATTAATCACACTCAATTTAAACATGATCATAAATAAAGAAATCAAATAAACAAATCGACAAAGACAATAAAAAGAAAGTAGAATTTCATAGGTTGCCTCTTATGCAGCGCTTCTTTTAACGTTTGTAGCTCGACTCTTTATCCTTGAAAACTCATCCATGATCAATTATAAGCTGCTTGCTTCCACCGTTTTCGTTTAACATCAGTTTTGTAGTCTGTAAGTAAGCTATAAATGCAAAATGAATAGAAGGACAATATTGGTAAAGTTGAGCAAACCAATTAATTTCATCAATGTCCTTTTCATTAACAAACTGCCAATAAAATAGGGAATAACAAAACTCCCTGAATCTTTCATCGAATCAAACAGTTTTTTCTGTATGTAAGTGAGTTGCTCTCTTTCTTCCTTAATCACCTTCATCTCCTCTGCTTCTTCCTCTTCACGAACAAAGACTTTCATAACTTCTTCAAACTTGATGTTTGTTGTCATCTGTTCTTCGTCTGTTTGTTCTTCAGAAGATTTGAACACATTAATTGTCTTGAATTAGCTACTATCCTTTGGATTCTTAGATACATCATTCATGTTAAATGTCTCTTGATCATCATCAATCCAAAAGATATAATTCTTTTCATAAACATCTACCCAAGCTTGTTCGATGTTCGCCTTTGGTATATCAAGAACTGGTGCATAATAAGGAGGGTTGGCATTCTTTTCTTCAATCTTTCTTTTCATCTCTTGTTCTTCAATAAAGTAGGGTTCAATATAGTGTTCTACTAGTTCTTCTAGCTCTTCCTCATTCTTAAATGTGATAGCCTCATATTGTTCTAGTTAATGTAATTCCATATTTCTCAGAGATTCTTCCATACTTCTCTTACAAAATTCACGGAAAAGTTGTCTTACTTGAATCTCCAAGTTATGAATAGAAGCAACATGATTTTCAATAATTTGATCGAATTTCTTTTCCAGTCTCTCCTGACTTTCCTCCTATCTAGAAAACATCCTCTTATGGTTCTCTTCCTGAGCTGCAAGTTTGAAACCAAGCATCTCCATAAACTTGTCCAACTTACTCTACATCGCTCCAATTTGATCTTGTTGAAATTTAAATAGGTCTTGATGTCCCATGTGAGTACTTGCCTTATTGGACCAATAAAAATCTGGGTGGTTTTGCCATCCCGCATAACACATGATCTAATAAGAATCAGTACTTTCCTAACCATACTGCGCTTTATTGTAATTTGTAAAAGTTCCTTGTTGCCTATAATAATTATCTTTCATCATTGTTCTTTATATTTCTTCTCGACATCTAGCTCTTTAGATTTCTCATTCCTCATTCTAAGATGTCTTGATGTGTCTCCACTTTACGCCCCAAACTTCTTCTTTACTAATTTCTGTCTATCTTCGCGTGCTCCTTGTGTTCATGCACCTACAAATACATAAGGAAAAGTATCAAAAACTCTTAAATCAAAATATTTTAAATTAAATAGGATGCTAAACAATCAATCCCCGACAACGGCACCAAAAACTTGTTGATGGATTGTAAAACCTATCTATTTGTTTTATGCTCAAACAATACAAGTGAACGAGTCCTGACTTGTAGTTAGAAAGAACGGATATCGATCCCACAGGGATTGATGCCTAGACACTACTAAATTTAGAAAAGACTTTGCTTAAGAAATAAAATATTTTAATGCAATTAATCTAGAAAAATAAATTAAAATTAAAAAAACTAATGTAACCAATGGACAATACCGTAATTGCAAAAAATATGAATTCAACGATCTCAATGCTAGAGATTACTTTTTCCTTATTTTGTCTCTCTCATATTTTATTGACTGAATTGTGTCTCACCTTAGATTTTCGAATGTACTAATTACCCTCTTTCAAGGTGTAACTATTTGTCCCTAATTGAATTGATCGGAATCGATCGAACAATCTCTCAACCTACCTAATGACTCTACCGATTCAACTAGTTATTACACTATCCTATGGATGATCAATTGACTAATTGAGATTTCTCTTCTAATTATTCAATTGACATAATAATTGCTAGTCTATAGGTCGCCAACTCTTGTTGTACAATCCTACATGATTTTCACCTCACTCACTCTCTCGATTTGTTGCAAGATGACAATTAAAAACAGCAATTATCAAAGACACTTCATTCAATTTAATAAAACATGAGTTTTGACAAAATAATGAAAAATCCTAACATGGTCTTCATAACACTATCAACATTCAAATAATCCATCTTTATAAAGAAATAAAGAGATTAAAATGATAGAAAGTGAATAAGAAAACTCCTTCTCTTCTTTGCCAAAATCTGGAATTTTGGTGTTTATGTGCTATTTTGCCCAATCTTGATGATGATCCTTATTTTCAATCCTTCCTTAATGCTCCAAACATGCGTTCTTCACCCAAGTATGGTCTTTCTACAGGTGGGTGTCGTCTCTTCTGAAGATGGAGGCTTAATGATCTTTTTGTAGTCCAAAACATTAGGTTTAAAGAATTCTTGCAGATTGCCTCGGATTACAATTCCCACGCCCTTGGGAATTTGCATGATTCCCACACTCGTGGGAATTACAGGCAGAAACATTCTGTCTTGATTTCCCACGTCCATGGGAATTTGCCTAATTCCCACGAACGTGGGAATTGGTCCCAAATGTAATCCTCTTGTCTTCTCTTCTATGCTCTCTTGTTCATCCTCCAACTTGCTTCCTCTCCTTTCCTAGACAAAAATAAGCACTTCTTACCCTCAATTAGCATCCAACACACAAGAACACAATAGAAATCAAACTTAATAAAAACATACAAAATGAATCCTAAACTAGAATAATAAAAAATGATTATGCTAGAAAACACATGCCAATTACGTATAAAAACATATCCTAATGCACAACTATCAATTACTCTAGATTTACATGGGTTTATTTCTTATCAAATAAGGATGATGCTTTTGAAGTGTTTGAGAAATCTTGTAGAAAAATTCAAATAGAGAAAAGGGTACTACATCATTTCAATTCAGATCGATCATAGAGGAGAATTTGATAATAGAAAATTTGAAGAATTCTGTGACAACAATGGTATAACTCATAACTTCTGTTATCCAATGACGCTTTAGTAAAATGGAGTTGTAAAGAGAAAGAACCGAACTTTGGTTGATATGGCCAGGATCATTTTGTGTGAAAGTGGACTACCTTATGGATATTGGACAGAAGCAGTATCCACGGCATGTTATGTGCTTAAAAGATGTCTCATAAAACCTATTCTGAAAAAGATCCCCTATGAGTTATAGAAAGGAAGAAAACCAAATGTCGCTTACTTTCGATCATTTAGCTACAAGTATTTCATTCTAAATAGTGGAAAATACAACCTTGAAAAGTTTGATGCGAGATCAGATGAAGCTATCTTTTTGGGCTATAGTACTATAAGTAAAGGATTTCTAAGATAAAAGAATCAATACATGTCGTATTTGATAAAGCACTACCTTCACTAACAACAACTGACTCAGATGATGAAGAGCATCCATTAGTACCTAAACATACATCAGAGAATCAAACTACACCTATAATACCGTCAAAATTACAAAATCAAGAAGGCCTCTTTGAAGCTAGAACAAAGCAGGCTCCTTCATCTCAGCAAGAGTATATGTATCAAAAAACACCAAGAGAATGGATAGGTCTTGATACGCATTAATATATTCAGGGAGATCCCTCTAAAAGTCTAAGAATAAGATCACTGTTCAAGAACAACTTTGTTGCTCTCATCTCACAAATAAAACCAAAGATCGTTTAAGAGACCCTTACTGATGAAAATTAGGTTTCAGTCATGAAAGATAAACTAAATCAATTTGATAAAAGCAAATTTTGGAATCTAGTACCTCGTCCTCAAAATAAGTCAATCATTAGGACTGGGTGGATATTTCGAAACAAACTTGACGAAAATAGTAAGGTAGTAAGAAACAAAGCTAAATTTGTAGCTCAAGGTTACAACTAACAAGAAGGCATTGATTTTAATGAAACTTACGCATCTGTTGCTAGATTGGAATCAATTATAATCTTACTAGCCTTTTCATGCTATAGAAACTTCAAGTTATTCGAAATGGATGTTAAAAGTGCATTCTTAAATGGTTATATTAACAAAGAAGTATTTGTTAAGCAACTCTTAAGTTCTAAAGATGAAAACCATCTGGATTATATGATGAAGTTAACCAAAGCTTTGTATGATTTAAAACAGGCTCCTCGAGCACAGTATGAGAGGTTACGTAACCTTTTGCTTGAGAATAACTTTAAAAAATGAAGGTCAATAAAACCTTATTTATTAAGAGAAAGGAAAATGATTTACTCGTAGTGCAAATATGTGTTGTTGACATAATATTTGATGCTACTAATCCATCCTTCTATGAAGAAGTCTTAGCATTAATACAGGGGGAGTTTGAAATGAGCATGATGGGAGAATTATCATTCTTTCTTGGATTACAAATCAGACAAGTAGAAAAAAAGAGTCTTCATTAGCCAAGACAAATACAAAAAGGAACTCATCAAGAAATATCATTTTGAGAGTACCAAATTAATGGGTATTCTCATGACTTGATAAAGACGAAGAAGGCAAAGTTACCGATGAGACAAAGTATAGAGGAATGATTGGATCACTACTATATTTTACAAGCTCAAGACCAGACATTATGCTTACTGTTTGTCTTTGCACATGCTTTTAATCAAATCCAAAAGAAAGCCACCTTTAAGCAGTCAAAAGAATCTTTCGATATCTCCATGGAACTATAGTTTTTTGACTATGGTATCTAAAAACTAATTCATTTGACATAGTGGGCTATTATGATGCATATTATAGAGGTGATAAAGTCGATCAAAAAAGCATAAGTGGTCACTGTCAATTTCTTGGATGATGTCTAGTATCTTAGTCCTGCAAGAAGCAAAATTACACAACTGTTTCGACTACTGAAGCTGAATACACAGCAGATGCCAGCTGTTGTGCTCAAATCTTATGGATGCAGCATCAACTACAGGATTTTTCTCTAAACTTTTCTCATATTCCTATATTATGTGATAATACTAGCGCTATAAATCTTTTTAAAAATCTTATGCATCATTCTAGGACTAAGCATATAGAAGTCGAACATCATTTTCTTAGAGATCATATTTTAGAAGGAACCATTAATCTTTTGCATGTTAATACTGATAATCAAGTAGCTGACATTTTTACTAAGCCACTCTCTGAAGATAGATTTTGCGTGTTAAGAAAAGAGTTTGATATGTGTAAACTCTCTAATATTATTTTTGCATGAATATTCTCTGCTACTTGTCTTTGCATTTCGTTTAGCAGGCTCCTTCTATTCTGATTCCCTAGAAACTCTCTTTTAGTTTAGTCGACTTCTTAAAGTTTAGAAGGCCTCTCTTAGTTTAGAAGTCTCCTCTTAGGATAGTAGGTTTCTTCTAGATTAGAAGGTTCCTCTTCTTTTTAGAAGGCTTCTCTTAGGTTGAAATTTTAAGTGATACATGTCCTAGGGAGTCATTAATGCTGTTGTTTCAGCCTTTTCAAAAACACGCACGCAGTTTGATAACGATACATACGTGTCCGTCAGAAGATACGCAACTGATTACGCTTCCTTTTCTGGCCTATACTTCTACTCATCCCCTCCCAATATCAATGCTTAGGAATCACTTAGTATACTCTAAGTAAACTTCTCTCGTCTTTGTCATTCTCATTAGTGCTGCTTATTCTCTCCGCATTCTTATTGCCTCTTATTTTCTCTCTCAAACTTCACCAAGCTCTCTTACAATGACAAGAACAAAATCAAAAGGACAAAAGAAATCCCCAAATTTTTTTGAACCTTTCTCCTCTAAACCTCAGGAGAAGAAAGTTCCTGAAGTGTACTGGATTACAAATGAAAATGATTCAGATAAAGAATCTACTTAGTTGATTAGATGAGCACGGACTAGAGGAAGTCTTGTAAAATAAGCTGGGAAAAGTTATGAACAAAAAGAAACCACGGATGCTAAAAAGAAAGAGGAAGAAGAAGCTAGAAAAAGAAAAAGGGAAGATATAAAGAAAAGCAAAGCACCTGTAACTAAAGATTCTATTAAGGACCTTATTGATAGAAAAGAGCTACCTCAAAAAGAGATATTTCCTAAAACAAAGGGTAAAGAAAATAAAAATAGGTGAACACAAGCAAGGAAAGACATCAATACTACCAAAAATGTTTGAATTAGTGAAAGCTGAAGTTCGCCATAAAACACAGTATAAGAAAAGAAAGGTGGTTGATGGGCAAATCTTGCCTCCTATGATGTTTAATAACATAGTTATACCCATTTCTCCTTACTTTATTACCGTTGAATGGGAAAATTTTCTGAAATTAGATGAGACAATATGCGATGAGCTAGTCAAGATATTCTACTCACACATGAAAAAGAAGAAATTAATGGAAAGTTAGCTATTGTCTCATAGGTGCATGAATATGAAATTTTAAATTTTGAAGAAATCTTAGTATATATAATGGAAGTAGTTCCCATAGAGAGAACTAACTTTCTCTATCATAAGTGGGATGTTGATGATCTAGAGTTAGTCGACGTGGTCAAATCCATTTGCCTTCATGCTAAGAGCACCTAAGACGGGAGACCTTGGGGCAGGCAATTAGATTTAATACCACGATGCCTTGCATCGCTTTCCGCTACTTCAATTTTTTTCAGGAGTAGCTCAGTTGAAAAAAGCAACCTATTGGACACTTACGTGGAGTATAATTTGTTAAAAGGGAACATAATGAATCTTCAAGCAATCTTGAGATTTATGGTAGATAAAGGAAATCATAAGAATACCACCAGTTGCCTACCTTACGGGATGTTGCTCACCAAGGTTTTCAACCATTAAGGAGTTCCTTTTACAAATATGAATTGGTATCTACCGGTTAAGTTTCACCCTTCCATTCCCTATCAATTTGGATACAAATTGCAAAACAATGTATGGATAGACAAAAGATTTGAAATAGTAGTAGAAAACTTAGATCCTGCTCCAGACCAATAAACTCCTATTCCTTCTTAGAATGAAAATAGTGCAAAACTCCATCAACAACTGCAGAACATTCAAGCCAATCTAGCACAGATGCATGAACAAATAGATAGCATGCAAAATCAGCTTCTTGACATGCAAATTTTACTGAGAAAAATCTTTGAATCCCTTCATTAACTCTGTTGCTATTCTTTTCTGCCTGGTTTATTCGAACTTGTGATAGTTCCTTCCTCCTTATACTCTTTTATTATTATTTTTTATTAATGACAAGGGGGAGAGGTTATGTTGATATATTTTTTTGCATATTTCTGCATATATGATGATATATTTCTCAATGCTGCTTTAATTATATATGTGATTGATTCTATAGTTGAACTTGTGAAAATTGATGATATATAAACAATAGATTCCTTTGAAACAAACTCCTTATAATTATGTTTGAACATATAAAAGTCACAGGTATCTTTTGAAATCATCTTTATCTCTTTGAATTTTGAAAAATATATCTATTATTATTTGTCATCATAAAAAAGCGGGAGGTTGTTAGGTTAAGGTTTATATTTCACAATTTTAATGATAACTATACAATATTTCAAATTCACAGAAAAATATGTACTTGTAAGCTTGGAGAGGCTCATCAAATTTAATACTCAAATTCTTATAGTGAAATACTCAAGTTGGATACTTGGGGACTAGACGTAGGCTTGGTAGTTAGCCGAGCCAGTATAAATCTACTATGTCATTCTTTCTCTCTTCCTAACTTTTAAATTTTCACGTTATAATTTTGTGTTTTCAAGAGGCTTTTTTAGTTTTTCAATAGGCTCCTTTTGTTTTATAAAGCAAGAGGTTCTTTTCGCTTAGCATCAACAAGCTCCTATTAATTAACAGGCTTATTTCTATTTGAGCTTTAGCAGGTTCCTGTCAATTGACAGGCCCCTTTCTTTTTGAGCGCGAATAGGGTCCTTTCGATTAATAGACTTCTTTCATGTTTTAAATAACTAACATGATCTTTTCTTTCTTTTTAAATGTTAACAGGTTCTTTTCGAAGTTTAATAGGATATTTCCATTTACCAACCCATTTTGTTTAAGAAGGATTTTAAAGATTTAAAATACCCTGTAAATATTTTACACACAATTTACTCCCCTCTTACGTAGGTTTGCTTTATCAGTTTCTAGGTACATTGAGAACTATATGTTTAACTGAATTATTATTTAAGAAAACTGCATTCTGGTAGATTATTTATGACGAGAAAATAGTGTTATAATTGTTACTAATTAAAAACCGGTCTTTTCCATTAAGTTGATTTTTCTTCTATATTAAAAAGTTATTTTAATATTAGTTGGAAGGGTTATCTTCCATTTCCACTATGTTGGTTTCAACCTGAAGTCTCCTTTGCTAGTGTTGAAAAGATGGAACCTGCACTTGGCATATTACGTATCCCGCCAAATTCATTTCAACCAGAAGTCTCCTTTGATAGTGATGAAAAGATGGAAATTGCAGTTGACATATTACGTATCCCGTCAAACTCATTCGTAGTGTTTTCTTTATCTCAGTTTAATATTATGTTAACTTTAGTTTAGTTAGTTTAATTTAATTTTAAATTAAATTCATACCTTAATTTAGCAATTATTTTATAAAAAATAATTAATATACTAGTATTTACAGTTTGCACTTGCGGTCAAAACTTTGATTTTTTATAAGTACTAGACAAATCAATCAAGTTTTGTTGTAATTCATTCTAAATAGGGTGAGAAGTTGAATTAACTTCTAGTTTAGGTTAGAGAAGAAATTAACATAATCTTACTATATTACAGTAGAAGATGTTTCAGAACTTTGGACCCATAGTTTTTTTTTCATATCATAAGATTTTTTTTACATGAAGATAAAAAAGAGATTTTGCAATTTATTCTTCCCCATTCAAATTACACAAAGATAAAAAAGAGTTTTGCTTATTAGTGGGCTGTCATCTTCTTTATGTGATTAAAAGTGAAGGTCACCTTTACTTATGATTATGACATGTTCAAATTCTCTAAAAAAATTACTCTTATTAAAAACCGATACAGAAGATTGTCTATGTTACAATGATTTGCAAGAGCCAAGAAAAGTAGGGAAAATAGGAGCTCTTGTATTTTAATGCGTTGGTCATAATCTGAAGTTAGATTGACCGACATCGAAGTCTGTTCGACCACGTGTCAACATATATCAACACATAAGGATTATAGATGATACTCGAGAAGAGAAGATTTAAACCGTTGTGACGGAAAATATCATACTCAGTACTAACCGTATCTAGATGGCCCAATATCAATTATTTGGCTAACAACATCAATATCGTAAGCCAAATATCGTATGTAGATATCCTCTCATTGCTTGGTAAGTGAAGGTGAAGTAATGATTTTAACCGGCATTTTAAAGATGAAGTGAAATTTTAATTAAAAACATATTAGCAACGAAATATAATCAATGTTTTTAAAACTGAACCAGACCGGCCGTTCTGACCGGGAAAACCTTGAACCTGCCAGTCGTCCAGTTTGGTTCTATACAATAACCTTTAAATAAAAAAACCAACCGGTTTATGGGAGAATCGGCCAGATTTAGTAAAGTAGCTCTCACTCGTTCGGACTCTCTCGAATGTTCTCCTTCTCCATCTTCTCTTCGTCGCTCTCACCGTCTCTATGCATGTAGGTAAACATGACTTGGGGTAGCCATAGATGCAGAAATGGATGTTCTCCATCTTCTCTTCGTCTCTCTCACAGTCTATATGCATGTAGGTAAGCATGACTTGGGGGTAACCATAGATGCAAAAATGGGCGGCTACTGTGAAGCAACTTCGAATTCCTTCCTTAGCGACTAGGTACTATGAAGCAACTTCAAACTCCTTCATCACGCTAGGTTTGGTTTATTCGGCCATACCTTGAAATGTTTATGCTCTTTCTATTTCGGATTTGTCATTGTTATTATATTTTCTCTTAAATTTGGGCTTTAATTTTTTTGTTTCCAAGGGTACTACTCTTTTGTTTGGTGCTGCTGCACTTTTCTTACCAGAGAGGAGGATGGAAGAATATACCGTATGAAGCTCCAATTTGTATAGAGTTCTGAACTTCCAATTTTCTGTTAAAAGATAATGATAAGGCAGTGATAGTTGATTAGTTTCAATATTCTGTTTATTCACGTTTTATTGTTATTATGTTATCTGTAATAGTTTGAATAGAACTTGTATACTCTATTAACAGTTGTTATATATACTCTTTGAACTTCAATTTGTTTTGTGTTATTGTTTCAATACGTTAACAGATAAGGAGATAAGGATCCACTAGTATTGATTAATTAGTTTTCTGTCATAGTTAGAACTCCATTTGATATCAATCTCTGATTCTGATATTGGGTTATA
>JANZXP010000004.1:31935981-31946033 GCA_027576715.1 Erythroxylum flavicans | reverse complement strand
ATTATTATTATTATTATTATTATTATTATTATTATTATTATTATTATTATTATTATTATTATTATTATTATTAGTACATGTTCTATGTTTTTATTAGAGTGATAGGCTTAATTTTTTTAGAATTAAATATCTAAAATCTAATTATTATAAGAATATTCATCAAAATACTAAAATATATAATATTCATATCCTTATAATTTTTTTAAAGTCATATCTTTATAAGTCATTTTACACATAAACAGTTAATACTAAACAACTAATTTTACCAAACATTTCTAACAAACAACTAATACAATCCGCTGGTCAAATCAGCTATTAGCTAACAGCTGATAGAATCAGCTAACAGCTAATACAATAAGCTGATTGCCAAACATGACCTTTATGGGTGATAGTGGCTGGAATAGAGTAGGCACTTTGTACGGGAGATTTGGTGCTTGAAGCAGTTGGGATCATATCTTGTGGACCACTTATTATATTTTATTAAATCTTATTCACATATTTATATAGACTTTATATAAATATATGGATGAGATTTAATAAAACAAAGTTGTAAAAGAGTAACTAAAGCAGAGAATTTGACGTGAAAGCATTTAAAGTTTTAAAATCCAAATTCAAGTTTTCAACAAACTTTCAACCATTTTTTTTTGTTAATACATTAAATCAATCAATGATATTATCGTTGTGGACATGCAAAATAAACTGTAATTACTAAGCCTTTAAAACATTAACAATAAATGGTCTAAACAATACCTACAAAATCATATGAGGTGAAAGGTTACAATATTATTTATTCTATCATATATCTTTTAAATTCTAATTTGGAAATAAATTGTTTCTTATATATGTTCTTTTAGAATTCGTTTACAAGTAAAGTACTCATTTTTTTAAATGTTCTTTTCTTTTAGTTACTTTAAATAATTTGATTTGGTTAATTAGATTATCTACTCCTAATATTAACTTTATAAGTTTTTGATTTTATTCTAAAATAAAACAAACAATTTTATTTTTTCATAATTTACTCAAATTCTTAGTTTAACTATTTTAAAAATGTGGAATGAAATATTAAATTAACTTAAATAGTATCTTGTCCTGTAAACAAGAGTAGGTAGTGGAACTTAATTTTCTTTTTGGTGCTGATTGTGTTTTAAATAGTTCACATTTAACAAAACTCATGTTTTAGGTGTTTTTTTATACTTATATCCTAAATCATCTCTTACTTCCTTCCTTCTTTCCTTTATTATGCTCCAGGCATAGAGTGTTTTTCATGCTCGCTCGTTAACAGGCTTTTGATTATAAGAGGAAGAAAATCGTTGAGTTTATTTTTAAAAAAAATAGATTTTTGAGACTATTGCAACAAGGGTTTTGAAGAATTTCCAGAATAGTGCCTTTTACTTCAGCTTTCACTAACAGGACACCCTCGTCATTGCAATCTACACGCGAGTTCCCCCTTACTCGTCCTGCAAAAGGATAAAACAACGTTGAAGTGTCAGACAGGGACTTCCTAAGTCGTTCGCGTCTCTCAGCATTGCTGATGCTCGGTGAGTCGGGATAATGACGGGCCCAGTTGGGAAGTTTTGAATCATAATTTGATAGAGATGGGATAGTTGGAGATGGCAAAGTGTGTTTGGCGTTCGAGAAGATGGCTTGACTACGGTTTGGGAGATGATTTCAACTTGGCTCTTCATTTTCTATTTGTAAATAATTTATTTAAACAAAGTAATTTTTAATCATTATGAAATATAAAAAAAAACCGTAGGAGTAGTAGTTTCACAAACTTTCTGATTTGTTTCTAGCAAAAAAATCATAAAAATTAAAAGAACCAAAAATAAATCAACACCGAAATTTGTTAAGGTAGTTCGATGCACCTTATTTACGTCTGCGGGGGCCCTACTCAGCTTAATCACTTTCACCGAATTACAATAGATTTACCCAAGGCTTTATTAAGCCGACATCACTCAACCCTTGACACTATCTCTCAACCTCACTTCCCGTAAAAGATTTTTACACTCAATAATACGACCAACTCATGTTAACCTCAACAGAGAATTTTCTTAACAGTATTTGATAATAAAGATATGAAATAAACAACTCAAGTGATTGAACAATAACCAACATAAACAAAGAGAACACTTGTGCAACTCCTTCAATATGAAAAAATCACTAATAAAATAAATGTTTCTTCACCAAAATATTGCCAACAACAGATCTACAAAATCCGCAACACCACAAAAACTAGCTGCTAAAATTGCCCTCAATTTTCGTTCAACAACGAGAAAGAATGTAGCAACCAAATCATGCATGGTCAACAATTTTGCAACCCACAAAATCACACTAGAATAGAGAAATGCAGCAGCCAATGTAGATCAAGAATCAACGTAAAATCGAACAATCAAGGATCATTCAAGATCAACAAACTCAGCAGTTATATTTCACCACACGCACAGATTATGTAGCCAAAATACACAAGACAACTACTGAAAATTACAGCTGCAAAAATACGTTCAATAGACACCGAAGATTGCTCACTGGACTCCCCATCAACAACAACGATTGAAGGAAAAAGACAGCTATAAAGATTTTCACGCAATCACAAAATTGCCCAGCCACCTTAGTCACGTCATGCTTCAAAAAAATCAGCAACTGATGGATTCATATGTTAACCCAATCAGCTACCAAAAAATCAACAAAATCGGCAACATAATGCAGCCCATAAGCAAACTCACGACAGAACTCTTTTTAGCAACACTTCCATAGGAATTTCCACTAATGCCCTTCAACCCACATGACTATAATCAACCAAACCTCTAGTCAAGATAGATTTCTATCACATCTAAAATATTATCAAAGATAGCCTTTTTATTTTTGAATCCAAGCCAAATCAGGATTGTTGTTTAATCACACTAAGTCATGGTCTAGCTATCATCACCCAATTAAATTCAATGTAAATCTTGAAGCTACATTATCTTATAGGTCCAATTATCCAATAATGCTAAAATTAAATAATAAGATATATAAGATATATCTTAACAGTCTTAGCCTTTTTGGCGTTATTTGTCACATATTTGAAACTCCCCCTAAAGGATATAATTGGACATATAAACATTAAATGTACAATCCAAATGAGATGAAAAAAGAACTTCTCCTTAATCAAATATCAAGTTCCAAAGAACATCACAAATATCCAATTATACAAATTTCTCCCCTTGAGACAAAAAGATGCCAAAAAGCAAGACAAATAGTGACATATATACCTTGAAATCTCCCCCTGAATGGAACAGTCACAAAAAACAATTTGATGTCTCTCCCTTGGGACAAAACATTGTCAAAATGCAGAATCATAAGAATTAACAATAGATGCAACGGAAGAATCATAAGCACACCAAAATGATAATTTACCATCTTTTAAAATACCGAGAGATATGCCCGAAAGAGAGAGATAGATAACCGAAAGAGGGACCCATACTGATGAGACAGATGAAGAGTTTTCGGTGGAGACAAATAGAAGTCACAATGCAAACTATTAAAAAGATGGGACGATAATGGCAACATAAAAATTAAAGAACTAAAGAAGAAAAAAATTTATACGCATTTTTTAAATAAATAACATCAAACTATAATTAAAAAATGTAAAGTACATAGTCCATGTGCCCCTCGAAGAAATTCAAACATGGGCTTATTCCTCGTCACATTATCTCGGTCATCAACTGTCTAATTGATTTCTTCATCTGAAGTAACTGATTTATCCTCGGTCTGAACAGTTTCTTCAAAAGCAGTAACTAACTGTGAATCTGGATACTGTTTTGTTTTTCTTTCACTATGCCTTTGTGCTTGTCTTTGACTCTTTCTAACCCAAGTGGATTTCAATACTAAAGGCTAAATTTGAAATTTATATGAGGGATATAGGTCCTTCGATTTTGGCTTCTTTAAAACAACATATGCAGTAATTTGTAACATTTTGGCCTTATGTGCCCGATAACCTTGCAAAAATGAGATGTGGGAACAAATCTTCAATTCTTCCTCGATGTTTCTTCTTGGATAGATCTGGGTATATCAAAATTCTCATCATTCACCTTGGAACACTGTCCTTTGTAACTAATGTCTTAAAGGTCTCCTTTAGTCTTACCAATTTTTAGTAACTTTTCGGTACCTCTATTTAACATTTTTATTCCCCTTTTTGTATTTAATAATCTCATTCTAACTTCACCAAGCTCATGTAATGCTAACATCAATTTCTTTTCTAACTCTTGGATGGTATTTTTCATGGAGAGATTCTCTTCTTTCAATCTTTCATTCTTTCTACACGTTTTCACCCATTTTTCATATTAACTTTGTAAGCCTCGTAAATATTCTTCTTTTTATCATCTAGACCACTTTCATCACTGTCATAATCTGATATTAGGTCTTGAGGTGAGTTGTTTGTGTTTTTCTCGAAATTTTCCAATTTTTCCCCTTTTTCATCTTCAGTAACTTCCTTCTCAGTTGTTGTTAAGCAAGTAACTGGACTTTTGCAATATAAAGCAACTAACGTAGCACCATTAGCGATTTCTTCTTCACTACCATATTCACTCGCGGATTCATTTTCACTCTAAGTGCTAATAAAGGATTTTCCTTTTCTTTTCTTCAAAATATTAGCACATTCGGCTTGAACATGCCCGAAGCCTTGACACTAATGACATTAGATTCTCTTCTTTTTTCTTTCACCATTTTGAGTTTTCCATTGTTGTTTGAAATTACTATTTGATGAGCTCACACCATTTTGCCTAAAATTGAATATATCCTTCTTCCGTAGGGGTAGTAGTTTCACAAAACTTCCGATTCATTTCTAGCAAACAAAAAAAATCAGAAAAATTAAAAGAACAAAAAATAAATCAACACCGAAATTTGTTAACGCAGTTTGACACACCTTGCCTAAGTCTGCAAAGCCCTCGCCTAGCTTAATCACTTTCACTGAAGTACAATAGATTTACCCAAAGTTTTACTGAGCCGACACCACTCAACCCTTGAAACTATCTCTCAACCTCACTTCCCGTGAAAGATTCTTACACTTAATAACATGATCAACTTGTGTTAATCTCAACAGAAAATTTTCTTAACAGTATTTGATAATAAAGATACGAAAAAAACAACTTAAGTGATTAAACAATGACCAACATAAACAAAGACAACACTTGTGCAAATCCTCCAATATGGAAAAATTGCTAATAAAATAAATGTTTCCTCACCGAACCATTGCAAACAACATATCTGTAAAGTTCGCGACACGATAAAAACCAGCTGTTGAAATTGCCCTTAATTTTCGTTCATCAACATGAAAGAATGCAGCAGCCAAATCATGCGTGATCAACAATTTTGTAGCCCACAAAAACACACCAAAATAGAGAAATGCGGCAACCAATGTGGATCAAGAATCAACATAAAATCCAACAATCAAGGATCATTCAAGATCAAAAGACCCAGCAGCTATATTTCACCACACGCACAAATTATGCAGCCAAAACACACAAGGCAACTACTGAAAATTACAGTTGCAACAATACTTTCAATAGACACCGAAGACTGCTCACTAGACTCCCCATCAACAACAAGGACTAAAGGAAAAAGATAGCTTCAAAGATTTTCATGCAATCACAAAATTTCCCACCCACCTTAGTCACATCATGCTTCAGAAAAATCAACAACTGGTGGATTCATGTGTTAACCCAATCAACTACCAAAACATCAACAAAATCGACAACACAATGCTGCCTATAAGCACACTCAAGACAGAACTCTTTTCAACAACACTTCCACAGAAATTTTCATTGATGCCCTTTGGCCCACATGGCCATAATCAACCAAACCTCTAGTCAAAATAGAGTTCTATCACATCTAAAATATTATCCAAGATAGCCTTTTTATTTTTGAATCCAAGTCAAATCAGAATTGTTGTTTAATCACACCAAACCATGATCTACCTATTATCACCCAATTAAATTCAATGTAAATCTTAAAGCTACATTATCTTATAGGTCCAATTATCTAATAATGCTAAAATTAAACAATAAGATATATAACATATATCTTAACAAAATATTATATTTAGTTAATAAATTATACAAAAGCAAATATATAATAACGGATTTCATATAACAATAATAATAATAGTAATAAATCATTGAAAATATTAATTCTTATCAATTTTATTCAGAGCACGGCATAAAACATCTCTTTTGATATTTATAGGGTCGTATTAAATATTGCGAAACATCAAAAATAAGACAATGAGCTAATTGTTAAAAAGCAACCACTAATATATAATTCATATATATTATGTATTAACTAATCAAAATTAATAATATAATAAAATGAAAAGACAAAAATCACTAATTTTTAGAGAAACAATTCAAGATTTTGTTCTAAGATTATTATAACTTTATATGCAGGAGTATTGACACTGACCTTTACATATGATCGAAAAAGACTAGTGATCCTTTTTACCTCACAATAATAAAGTTGTTGTCAATCCCTTTCATGTAGGTATAGGCTTTCATGTTATTACTTATAGACCCACGTGTTGAGAGTAATATTACACTTAAATACGATACAAAGAGATTGGTGAAGTTTTTTCTGTGAGAAAGATTTGTTGTAAATAAACCTTATTTTTATTGTGCAGTTAAGTTTTAAACTCTCCCTATGTCAGGAAATTAACTTTTAAATTAAAAAGAGAGGCCTCAAACTGTAACTGAGATGAATAAACGATAGACTTTTTGTTTTTGTTTTTTGATTTTCGTTTTCCAATTTAAAAAAAACGTATTTGTATGAATTCTTGTTTTTAATTTCTTCCAATTTTTAAAATTCATAAAAACCACAAAAGTGATTTTTTTATAATCTAGTTTAGTATCAACTAAATATTTATATTATTTAATTATTTGATATATTAATTATTAATAAAAATCATAAATAATTTAATTCAATATTATATATTTAATTAATTTAAATTAATTATTAATTAAAATTATAAATAATTTAATTTTATAATTAGATTAAATAATTATTAATAAATATAATTAAATTTAAAATTTCTTTAAAATATATACATTTTAAATAAATTTTATTAAATAATTAAAATATATGCAAAATAATTTTAAATTTTTTATTTTTTATTTTTAAAAATTAAATAATTTTATTGATAATTTATTAATAAATATTGTATATAAGATTAAAATAATATTATTTTATTTTAAAAGTTTATCTAATATGTAATTATTGTTAATGATAAAATTATAAATACATTAATATTAACAAGTAAAATAAATTATTTTAAAAAAATTTTGAAATTAAAAAAAAGTTGAACCGCACTTTTATTCTCTTTTGAAATTTGACAATGAAAAGCTGTCTTTTCATTTTTGACCAATGAAGAGCTGATGGTTAGCTTCGTGAGTCTTCTTGGCGGTCCACGAAGCAATAGAGAAGAGGGTTGGAGTATAGAGTTAGGGTGTTATATTATGTTATATTTAATTTAATTCACATATTTATATAAATTATAAATAAATATGTAAATAAAATTTAATAAAAAATAATTAACTAAAAAAGAGGATACGATGCTACAAAAAAGATTGAAATCGGCGACTGTAAGCAGATTTAAATCCTTTGTGCCATTTTTCCTGTGCCCCATGTGTCAAACAACATCCATCCATACAATAATTAGAAAAGAGAAAAATTGAACGGGTGAGATGTTATTAGAACAGAGGGCATAGGGAAAAATGGCACAGAGGATTTGAATCCACTACAGGCACAATGCAATTGTAAGAGGTTGAGCATAATTTGGGGAAAAGCAGTGTCCTATCACTTAGCTTGACTTTTGGAGATTAGATGCCTCGTCGAGCTCATCATAGCTTAATCACCTACCGTCCTTGTATGTTTAATCATATGGGATCAAATCTTTTGTACCTATAATTTTGTACCAACTTTATTTTAGACCATCACATTTACATATTTTTTTAGGTCTTATATATTTATATGAATGGGATAATTTGGAACAGAGTTAATATAGGTTATGAGCACAGGGCCTAATGGTATACACGTGATATGAATGCTAACATATATCGACATCTTTTTTGTTTCTCTTATTCATCTCTTTTCCTGAAAGTAGAAAATGATAAAGTTCCTGAATATGATGATGGTCGTTTTGAAAATAATGATATTAAAAGTGTTAGATATATGATGTATATATTTACTTATTTTATTTTGGCATATTTTTATAAATTGGACTTATTAGATTTTTTATTATCTTAGATTCAAAAGAACTAGTTGGATAATGTTCTAGATGGTATAGAATTCTATCTTGCATAGATGTGGATTTGATGAAGATTTGTGGGGCAATTATGTAAGTGTTGAGGTTAAAGGGCATTGTTGGAATTTTTTGCTGTGAATGAAGTTATTCTGCGTAAAAATAGTGGCTGAAGGGTTAAGGGTATAATGGTAAGTTTCATTGTGAATTAATTCACTATTCTGGAAAGTATACGAAAGTGGGCTTTATGGGAAATATATATGACCTACGGCTATTAAGTGAATGTGCGTGTGGAAGTTGCATAAGTCCCTTGGTGTTGAGTGTGAGTGCCTATGGTGGATGCATGTTTTGCTGTTGGATTTTGTTTTGATATTGGATGCTGAATGAACACACGGCTGGAAGGATTCCAGCTCATGCGTATATGTGTGTGTGAAAAGAAAATTAACTAAAGTGATTTTGGGATTCCAGGCTTTGGTGAGACTCACGACTATGTTGATGAGTGAGTATTGTGAGTCCCTTGTGTGGATTGATGGGCTATTAGTGAAGATGTAGTACGTGGTTGTTTGCATGTTCTTTGGTGGTGTGTTCCTTGCTTGATTAACAACAATTAAAGAGTCCAGTACGTGTTTTCTGAGTGGGAGATTCACAGCTCTGTATTGATTGTGTGGAGATTGCTCACTTTGGACTGTCATCCTTGTGGAGTCGCTCACGGTTGGATTGATTGTGTGCGAACAACTATCAGATCTCTTTTGAAGGAGCTAAACCTATAAGAAAGTTGTTCTGTTTCAATCTCAAGTGTGTTCAGATTTTGCTATTAATTTTTCAGAAACTTAATTCTTTTATTTATTGTTTTTCAATTAATAGAGTTTTGAGATAAATCCTCTGTTAAGGTTAGTACGAGGTGGTTGCACTATTGGGTGTAAAAATCTTTCACGGGAAGTGAGGTTGAGAGATAGTGTCAAGGGCTGAGTGGCATCGACTCAATAATGCCTTGAGTAAATCTATTGTACTTCAGTGAAAGTATTAAGCCAGGTGAGGGCCCCATAGATGTAGGTAAGGAGTGCCAAACTGCGTTATCAAATTTTTGGTGTCATTTGTTATTTCGCTTTTGATTGATTTTTGTTTTTATTTGTGCTAGATACGACCACGTAAAGTTGAAAAGTTTACGAAACTACTACCCCTACAGTTTTTCAATTGTATCAGAGCGGTGATAAGTCAAATTATTTATATATGATTTTGGGATGAATTGGAATTAATTTGACTTATCTTCATGTGAATTATGCACTTTATTTGGTTAATTCTCACACATGTCAATTTTATTGCTTAATAGGTACAATTGGAGAGATTTTGGGGCAAAAGATATAACTTTGGCAGTGGATGTCGGATTAAGGTCGTTCAAGTACGCTTTCGAAGAGGACTCCGAGCTCTACAACTTCTGTGAAGACCTAAGGAGAGATTTGACCTTTTGAAGGGTCAAAAGTGCACATTTCTGAAGACTCTCAGTGTATGTCTGCCTAGCTAACATCATATCCTTCAAAACGGACATGAGCGGAGAAGGAAGGTTGAAAGACCCATGAATGTCCGTTTAACAGACATAAAGTCTGCTTAACGGACATTCACTATCCACAACTACTCCAGAGACCCGAGAAAGTCTGCCTAACTGACATCATGTCCACCTAACGGACTTTGAATACACAGATATGATCTTTATTCCCCTGTTTAGTAAAAACTAGGTTTCTTTGACCCCAAGACACTATATATACTCATTTTGAAGACCTAAATA
>JANZXP010000004.1:31904458-31919028 GCA_027576715.1 Erythroxylum flavicans | reverse complement strand
CTCAACCTAAATGAGTTATAAATCATGCGAAATCAATGTAAAATCATGGTAAAAATATGGTTATATTTGACTCGCATCATCGACTCAGTGCATCTGTCACCTTATTCTACGCCCCAGATTTATGAACTAGCTTGTAAGGAAATTTCTGGAGAAACTGTGTCTGCCTTACATGGATATCCTTACTGATCCGTTTCTGACTGCTCGAATATTTCAGAGCATCATGATTAGAATAACTAATGAACTCCTTACCAATCAAATAATGCTCCCAAGTCTTTAAAGCACACACTACAACATAAAACTCCTTGTCATAGGCGGTCCATTTGCGCCTTGCATCACTAAGCTTCTCACTGTAGAATGCAACGGGACGCTTCCTCTGAAACAGAACTCCACCGACTTTAACTCTACTGGCATCACACTCCCCCTCAAATAGATCATCAAAGTTTGGCAGTGTCAATACTAGGGCAAAACACAACTTCTATTTTAGCAAGTTAAAACTTGCTTCAGCTCTTTCCCCCCAGTGGAATTTTCCTTTTTTCAGACATTCAGTAATAGGTGCAGCAATAGAACTGAAATCTTGGATAAAGCGTCTGTAAAAAGTTACCAACCCATGAAAACTCCTCATCTCTAACACTATTTTTGGGGAAGGCCATTCCTGGATAGCCTTAATCTTTGCCTCATCAACATGAATCCCATCAGCACTTACCACAAATCCCAAAAATATCAGCCTGGGTGTTAGGAAGTTGCACTTTTTCAAATTCACAAACAACTTACTTTCTTACAGAACTGTTGGTACTTCCCAAAGATGCAACAAATGATCTGACTCCAAACGACCATAAATCAGAATATCATCGAAATAAACTACCATAAACTTCCCAATGAAAGGTTTCAATAACTAATTCATGAGTCACATAAAGGTACTTGGAGCATTGAATAACCCAAATGGCATCACCATCCACTCAAACAACCCCTCCTTGGACTTAAACGTCAGTTTCCACTCATCTCTAGGTCTGATCCAAATTTGATGATATCCACTCCTCAGATCAATTTTGGAGAATATCATCGCTCCATATAACATATCTAGCATGTCATCCAACTGTGGAATAGGAAACCGATAATCAACATTAATTTTATTAACAGTTCGGCTATCAATACACATCCTTCAACTCCCATCAGCCTTTAGAGTTGGCAAGGCTAGAACTGCACATGGACTCATTCTCTCCCTGATATGTCCCTTGCGCAGTAACTCCTCAATCTTCTCCCACAGTACCTCACTCTTGGACTCATCTTGAATGCGGTAGATTCAGTAAACTTGCCCCCGGGATGAAATCAATGTGATGCTGGATGTCTCGCATGGGCGGAAGCCCCTTTGGTAGGTCTTCTGGGACTACATCATTGAACTCCTTCAATAAGGGCTGGACAGCCTCGGGCACTCCTAGTTTTACCTCTTTAGAATTTAAGACTGGTTTCACCACCACTGCGTAAAACTCTCCCGCTTCCTGAATTGCTGCTAACTTCTCCTGACCCGTCTTGACTATGGTCAATGTTTGTCCCTCCACTTTAGAAGCTTTGGGATGGCTCGCTTTTCTGAATGCTTTTAGCGAGAACCTCTTCCTATCTTTCTCCAACCAGTAAATATTTTCTCGCTCGTTATGAACGGTTGCTGCATCAAACTGCCAAGGTCTACCCAACAACAAGTGACAATCATCCATATCCACTACGTCATAATAAATCTCATCAGTATACAAATTAATGGAAAAAGGAACCTTACACTGTTCGATCACCTGAATTTTGTCCGCATCCTTGATCCACCCACTGGTATATGGGTTAGGATGCCGCTCCGTCTGTAAACCCAACCACTACACTACATCTTGACTAATGATGTTCTTGCAACTGCCACTATCAATGATCACATCAAATAACTGGATTGAGATGGTACAGTGAGTGTGGAACAACTGGTGTCACTAAGATGAATCCTCCTGTTTCGGGCTCAACATCACCTTCTGGATGACAAAATTTGCTGCCTCATAATCTTCATCCTCATAATCGTCCTCATCACCATCTGGAACATAGCTAATCTCCCCATCATCATCCTCCTTCTTAACCAGATTTACCCCCCTGTGTTGACATTCATAAGAGAGATGACCGACTTCTCCATACTTATAACACTTTTTCCCTCGAGGTTTGGTGTAGGGGTTATGGTCCGCTGCTGTCCTTGGTGCCTCCCCTATCTTGTTCTTTCCTGTGACCTTATCTTCTCTCCAATTCTAGAATTTACAGTCAGTTGGCTTCTCTGCTATAGGACTCTCTACTGACTTATCCATCTGTCTCTCTCCCTGGGTCCGTGAATTCTGGGTACCTTATGTTCGTGAAAAGAACCCGAGACAACTATCTTCTAGTAAAACTGTTTCTGCCCTCATGGCCAAATTCCCTGTTGTCATCATCACGGATCACCTGCACCCCAATGGCCTGGCGAACTATTGGCTTAAGACCATCCAGGAACCGTGCCACCTATTGATCCTCCAACTCCCACAAGTCGTTGCACTCCAACAGCCTGATAAACTCCGTTGTGTACTCTAGAATAGATCATGTTCCCTCTGCGACCTCTGGTATTTCTGGAACAAGACTTGTTCATAGTCCGGTGGAAGGAAATCCTGACAAATCAATGCTCTCGTCTTTGACCACGTTTGGATCTAGGCAAGCCCTTCTCTCTGCCTCCTATGCTACAGCCTCTCCCACCAGGCAGACGCTTCTTCTTTCAGTCGACATGCCATTAGTACGACACGTTTCCTCTCAGGGATATCCATATATTCAAAGAAACGATCCATATCATTTAACCAATCAAGGACACCCTCAACTCCCAAGTACCCGTTGAAGGGCAGAATATCCACCTTAATCTGATAATCTGAGTTCCAACCACGCTCATCTATATCATCAAAGTAGTCCAGAAACTCCTCCTTTTCGTCATCCGCTTCTCTTCCAACGTATGCTTGCTGCCTGCGTTGGTTTCCAGGAATACGTCTCCCGGCAGGCCTGCTAAGGGGTGAATCCTCCCAATCTCTTACCCCACCATCGTTCCGATCCCTATTGGCGCCCACACTGAGGTTATGAATTTAAGTAATGATCTCCTCCTCTATAAGCCGCATACGGAGATCCAGCTGCTCCCCAAGCCGTTGCTCAATTTGTCACTCCAGGGCTTGTAACACCACTTTGCCGTCGGGTGAAGTCCCAGTCCTATGATCACTATCCTTGAGACCACCGCCTCCTAGTTTTGTAAGGTAAACCTGGCTCTGATACCACCTGACACAGCGAGTTAGCATATGATAAACCAAGGTAGAATACGTCTAGCCTTAGGAACATAATTTGAACTCGTCCAAAAGAGAAAACTTTGAATTGTATTCGTATTAAATGCATAATATAATGAATAGAGGCTTATATATAGCCTTAGAAAACCCTAATTCGAAAAGAGAAAGAAATCCTAAAGTAATTAGGAAAGGAAAAACATAGTAATTTTCAGTTTGATGTACTATGGGCCCCAAACAGATAATCGTAGCAAAACTTATGGCCTCAGGAAGGCGATTTCTTTTACACGTGGATTTCTTCTTTCGATCTTCTCGATCCATAAACTCCTTGATTATACGCTCCATATCACTTTTGAAATGCTACCATAGCGAGCCACATAGTCAACAATACTCGTTGGCTACTGAATTTGTTGATTCCTAGCCACTTATAGTTCTTGAAGAGGTCCTAGACACTTGTATTCTCAAGCAAAATGGCAAGATTGTTCAGCAATTTTAATCCGATGGCAAAAGCAATCAGCATAAGATGCTACTTGGGAACCTGTCCATGAGTTCATTCAATACTATCCTACTTTTAACCTTGAGGGCAAGGTTGGTCTTAAAGGGGAAGGTATTGATACAGGCCCAAGCACTAATGGAAGCCTAGCCTAGCCTAAGAACCAGCCACTCGTAGGACTTCTAGAATCCTTAGAAAACCCCTTAGGCTCAAGGATTACATTTTAGAATAATTTGTACGACAAATTATATTATTTGCTCGGTATTTTGTTATGATGGTGTATGTGGTTATTATGCCACCTCACATAAATTTGTTAGAATCTTTTTTATTTAAATAATTGCTATGAGCAAATGAGGGGTAAGAAAAACGAGTATTTTCCCTTTCTATAATTCTTCCTTTCTACTCTCTTCTCTCTTTGTCTTTATTTTGCTTCTTTTGTCATATTCTTTCTGCCCCTTCTATCCCCTATATTATGTGTTTTGAGCAATACCAAAGGCCCTCATTAGTTTGTCCTGTTATTAAGCCATTTAAAGCATAACCACCAAAAAGCAACACTTTATCTGTTGTTTAAGGACTTTATTGTTGATGTCGATAGCGTGAGCCTTGTGGATAAGTTTTATGAGAAAACTTTAGTCTTGGTTTTAGTGAATGTGTATTAGTATCGATTAAGATTTAACAAAACTTCGTTACTGAATAGTTTGCCTTTAATATGTTTTTTTTTTCATTTTCTAATGAAATGAAATTTTCTTTATTTACAAAGGTTAGAGAGCATTTTGTCATTAATTTAAAATGTTAAATAACAACTTCTGATTTTATTATAATACTTTCTTTTTTAACTAAATTATCTTAATTAATAGATTACCAATTAATGAATATACATAAATATAAACAGTAAAGTAACTTTTTATTCACCGCATATGAATTATAGTATTAGATTTTTTTCCTTTTGAAGCTCGATCTAGTTTATTTTTGAAGAAAAGAGAATGCATTAATAAGAAATTATTCATTGTTGAGGAAACCAGAGAGCACGGAGGATAAGGCTTCAAGCCACACCTAAAGTAGCCTTTAGCACAAAAGGTTAAGTTCCCCCCAGAAATTCAACTTAAAACAAAAATCCTTAATTTGCAAGGAAGACATTGACCTTTCAATTGTGGAAGAGCATATAACTCATCTTTCCCCTTATATTTGATTATAGAATTAATTGATTGATCAAAACCAAGTTCTTTTGAGTGAATAATGCTTTGGAGATTGTGGGACATTTTTAAAAAATCTTGACTTTCTTTTTTTTGAAAAATTGAAACTTTTTACTATTGTTGAAACTAGATCTACGCGACAAGGAGTTCAAGGCCTTAAGCCTGCCATCATATTACAATATGATCAAAATAACTCCCTAAGGAAGGCAATATATCTACCTGAAAGATAGACCACAAACAGAACCACTAAAGATACTACTTATACTTTATGGCCCTGAAAAATGGCAAGATACGATGCTTTTGTTAACCCCTTATTGTTGTTATTTAGGATTTTTCTTTCTCTTCCTCGCTGACTTTCTTTCTGTAGTTTTAGATTGCATACAAAAATATCCTGAAATGTCAAAAACTCGGGTTGTAGCTGATGGGAAATCACAGGCCTCTGCTACCAAGTCTGAACTACTTTCCCGAGGGGAACCTATTGTTACATAAGTAAAAGAATTACAATTCAATGCCAAGATGTGCTCTGCCCTATGATTTGCTGCACTTTGAGAGATGGTAATCTCATACCCCTGACTTACCACACTGTTATCATTGAAATTTTTCATTATTGTCTATTTTCCATAACCCAGCCTAGTCTTAGAGGTCTCATATTGCCTAATAGTTGCTACTGGATTCAACATGTTGGCTCAATCCATTAGGCATTGCTCTAAATATTGTGAGTTGAATTGTTCCACGCCAGTATCTAGAAGCTCCATAGTGTCTACTCTAGAGTTGTCTATAGCTGACTATTTTGACACTACGTCGGCAATCTCAATCTGTTGAGTAACCTCCACAATCGTCTCGAATCCTAGTTCCTCTATAGAAATTCCAGTTGTCTTACTTTGCATTACATCAATAGTATTAGCATACTTTGCCAATTTCAGACTTTGCGTAATATGATATGATGATTATTCCTTCTCAGAACTAGGATCACCCTTATTTTGTCTATCAACCACTTCAGGATGCTCCCTTGTGTCCCTCTTGGTTAGAGAAATCTAGGTAGGCTGCTCATGGATCTTCCTCTGAACTGTAGTGCCAGCTTCAACTTCAATCCCCATTAACTCCTCTTGCCAACCTGTTTTATACCTCTTCCTAGTTGGAACCCATTTCTTATCATCGTGTGGCTTCCAAGGATAGGATAATTATATTTCTCCTTTCACCATCTCCCCAGATTCACTAAGATGCATAACTGGAAGACAATCTGGTAGTGTAGCCTGTCGACTCACTTCTATGCATGTTTTTGCATATCCTATCCTTTTCATACCTGATGTCTATGCATCAATACCCAATGGTTTACCTAAGGAACTAGCAAGAAAACTTAACCCTTGCATAGTCCACAATTCAAGCGATAGATCATAGAAATGGATCCAAATTGGGAAAGATTCAACACATTCCTTGTTAAAAGCAATCCATGGCTTCCACTTCTGTAAGAATATAGGTTTCCCCCCTATATACCAAGGACCCATTCCAATTATATCATTCAGATTACTGTCTAAAGTAAATTTGAAATTATCATGTAATCATCAGTTAGTAGAGTTTTTTTTTCCAAACCTTGTTTACTTCACCATGCACTAGCCCATGCCTTAATAATTGGAAATGTAGGACGTTTACTCCAGAAGGATCCCACTAGTGTATTCGACCATGCTCTTTCCCCTACTTGTAGGAGTTCAAGGGGAGGACAAACAATGCCATCCTTCATGACATCAAGGTAATGCCTCATTTGGATCTTATGTTGCTGGAATTGAAGTTGTTTGCTCTATGCAACAGTGGTCGGGGAAGATCTATGGGTCTCAGAGACTCCAAAGATGTCATCTCCAAGTTTAGCTCTCTGAGTGACTTCATGCGAGAGAGCGGGGAATGCCTCCACCACTTGAATAGGCAACCCGTTATCATCAGTGGTAGTAGAACCCAATACCATGGATGCTACTGTGGAGCTCCCATGGGTCTTAGCACTGCTTGCTTTTGTTGCCTCTCCGTTGGTTTGGGTCACCTTCGTCAGATCTGGATTTGGTTTAAAGAAGGGGACACCTCCCTTATTCCCCCTTGCACTGTAGTCACTCGCTATCATCATATTCGCTGTCACTAGTTGCTCCACCTTGCCCTCCTTTGTCTCCTTTCATCAGATCTGCTTTGCCTTTTTGGTCTCCATTTGCGCCGCCCCAGATGGGTCTCTGATCCCCCTTGCACCATCCCAGATAATCTCGACTTTCTTTCTTTTCTAAAAGCATAAAACCACAATTATTATAAGTTTAAACACTTATTGGTCACCTTGATGAGTAAATCTAACTTTCTTGATCCATTTTATAAATCAAAGACAACCGACTTTTGTGTAGTTTAACAAACATAACTGAAAAGTATGAGTCCAAAAGAATGTGGAGAAGCAAGCTACATATGGAAAGTAGGTGGTTTGTGTTATATTCCATGATGCTAATGATGAACCTTCTAATGGACAGGTAGTCGTTGGGTTTGATAATACGGATTTGGTACAACAAATCGTTAGGCGCAGCTCATGCATCACTAAAATACCAATTCGTCTGCGTGACTGAAGGAGCAGTATATGTGTAGTGAGGAAATAGAATGAGGGTGTGAAATGTTATCTTTTCCTAGCTGGGGCTCTTCTCTCTTCTTCCGTCTTCTTTCTGTCTCTCTATGAGAAAGTCTTCGTCAGAGATTTCACTTTCTGTAGTAATTCTAGGACTTATCTCCTATAACCTTTATTGGTCCTGTTGGGCAAATAGCAGATTGTATTAACTGTTAGCTGATTCTATCAGCGGTTAGCTAATAGCTGATTATATCTACTAATTTGACCAGCGAATAACATCAGCTGTTTATTAAAGATGTTTGGTAAAATTAACTGTTTAATATTAGCTGTTGATGTGTAAAATGACTTATAAAGGTATGATTTAAAAAAATTATTAGGGCATGAATATTATATTTCTTAGTATTTAATTGAATACTCTTATAAGAATTTAAATTTTAGATATTTAATTTTACAAAAATAAGTTTATAACTTCAATAATAATAATAATAATGATGATAATAATAATAATAATAATAATAATAATCCAATGTTAAATTCTCTATTAATATGAATGATGCAGCAAGCTACATCATATTAATATTTTTCATATAATATGTATGAATTTTATTATTTAATATATTAAAATATTTATAATTATAGTATGACACAGATACGATATATAATAGTTATATACTAAAAATATTAATTTGATGTTACTCTTTATGTTCAAAAACTTAATATTATGGTATTTTTAAATATAAACTAATATTATAAAATTAAATAAGGATTAAAAAGTTTAATGAACTCATTTATTATATTCTTCTAAACTTTAGTACGATCAAAAAGGCTAACATTGAAAACAGACATAGCAAAAGTAAAGAGTAGCGTGAAAGGCAATATTGTTATTAGACAAACAGCTAACCCCAAGAGCTCCTCTTATGAAACTTTTAGAAATCAACTTATTGGAGTTAAATAAGCTAACCAATAAACCATTCACCAAACACATCAATAACTTTTTTAAATAGTCAAAAAGTTAACTTTTAGTTAATAAGTTAAAAAACAGCTAATAAGCTGTTTGCCAAATACCTCCACTATTTTGTCCGTAGATACTGATATCTAATAATACTACAACGACGACTACTTTCAGATAAGTCATTTTGTTCATTATAAGTTTTGTCAGTTATTTGGTATTGGCAACTATTACAGTTTGTGGTTTCTGTAAGTAAACTAGAGAGATTGCGTAAGACATTGGAGACGGTATAATTTTCGGCTGATCCATAGTTCTTAATCCATCCTTAATAGCTAAACATAAAATAAAGGAAGTCTTAGGATAGTCATTATATACTACACTAGTCTCCACCAGGAGGTTTTTTGAGCACGAGCCCAAACGACTTCAAGCATGATTAATTTGTCAGAGAACTTGCCAGAGTTGCGAGCTCTCCATATAAGTTTATCTTCTGCCTCCACGCCGGGATTATAATTAGGTACATGTTCCTTGATTGAGGGGATGCCCTAAATTTGCAATTCAAGGTGCCATCGCTGATGATCAAGCTGACTTTGACAATTATAGTTACTTGAAGTTTCAAGTTATCTAGTTTTGGAATGGTATGTAGGGGTCCCAAACCATTCCTAATTGGTTATATAAGAAGTGAGGTTAACTCCAGAATTATAAAATTCCTAATTGGTTTTTAGTTTGGAATTTCAATCGGAGAGCTTAAATGATTTTTCAATCTCGTTGATTTGCCCCTCTTGTTATTGAGTTTTTTCAGAAGATTACCATAAACTTCTCCGTCAAGTGTGATTTGAGTTGACAAAATAATGTATATTATATATATGTATTTCATCTAACGATTATCTTTTCAATTGTTTAAGAGGAAGAAATTTTGATATTTGTTTTCACGTTCCATCACCAAATGCAAAAATCTAACATGGCCCTACAAATAGGCCTGCAATGCTTGTCCTGTTGTCGTCTTGTGTAGCCATTCAGAAAATGAACGTGACCAACAAGTAGTCAAGTACCCTTAAATCGGAATTATTTGAGTTTGGTTGTCGGCTAGTTGCAGACGGCAGAGCGTGGTCTGAGCCACATCTAATTTTTATATATTTCCAGTACAAATTGATTGCTTAAAGTGTAATTAATCTCTTTTTATTTTAATAAATAAGAATTTTTATTCTATTTTCGCTTGGATAATCTACCAGAATATAATTTTCTTAACAAATAATTCAGCTCTTGTGGAATTTTATTGTCTTTTACAATTTATGACAAATTACGAGCACAACTTTTTTTTGGCTTTAGGGAAGATATAAGGTTAAAAGGTCTTCTATTTGAATTTTTTATTTATCTTCTTTCGATTGAGCCTGTTATACAAGATTTATCTAGTGTGAAGTATCCAATTTGTGTGGTTTATAGGTTATTGTATCAATCCGGAGGTTTACTTAGTGTGCATCTAAAGGATAGCGATTACGGATTCATGCGTCCCTAAAAAAAACTTTGAAATCAAAATAGACACCTCAATTGTTATACAAATTATTACAAACAAAATAAAATTTAGATATTAGCCGCATAAATTTAATATCTTGAAATTAAATACCACTTTCGGGAACAAAATAAATAATAATTTATATTAAAATAATTTAACAAAGACTTAAAAACAATTATAATTTAAAATTTTGATATTATAAATTATTTTTATAAAAATAATTTTAAACTAGAAATTTGGCTTTTAGAAAAAAATCCCATTAAATGTTTAATTTTTTATCCTTAAAATATAATATTGATTTTATCTTTTTTGATAATATCGATGCACTCGTACGTTATCGTTATTTTTGCAACTATTTTTGACGAAGATCATTTTTTATGATGAGCTTCAAGTCTTATTCTTATTTAGTTTGTTATCAAACAACTAGGAAAAGCTGATAGTGACGATTAGTAATTCAGCTCTTGAAGGTATGCTTTTTGGATGTAATTAAAAAAAGTATAATCATTGAAAAAATCTGAAAAAAAAAGATAAGAATTGACAATATGCAGACTTTTGTGATAGAAAGAAAGGAAAGGAATAAGGGTAGTAGTCCCGGGTCATAACAAATCTAAGAACTATTTAAAATTTAGAGGTGACAAAGACGTAAAGATATGCAAATATTGCAATAAGTTAGAACACATTAAGAGCTTCTACTATAAATAAAAAAATGATAAGAAAAAGTAATATCATCGAAATGATGGCCACGATAAAAATACAATAACGATAGCTTCAAGCATGAACCACAAATGATAGCAATTATTGGCAACTACGTTTTTTATTACTCATTTTTTCAAAACATCTTGACCACAAAATGATAACAATTATTGGCACCTAATTTTTTGGACATCTTCTTACAATTAAAGACGACAGTCAACTTATACACTCCTCAAGAAGACAAGGGAAAATTTACAAAAAGCGCAGCTAGACTTATACAAAAATCCCACTGATTCTACCCTACTTAAGAATGAGAATAACGCTCTCAAGGATTATAATTCGGCTCTGAGCTCTAATAATTCCCTATTGAAGCAGGAAGCTAGAACCTTATGGCATAGAGAAGGGGAAATTATCTCCAAGTCTTTCATATCACCATCTTAGCCAGAAGAAACAGAAATAAAATGCCTATGTTGATGGATGGAACATGTATCCAATTATTAACACTGACAAGATTAGAGAGATAGAAATTGACCACTTCAGTTCTATCATGAATGGAGAGACAATTGCTAATACCCTTTGAATCCGGCTTGGTGAAATTATCTGTGGGTCATTCACCCAGAACGTCCAAAAAAGAGAGAGAGAGAGAGAGAGAGAGTGATTAACCAAAACAATCTCCACTCAGTAGATTAAGGAAACTCTCTTTAGTCTAAACCCACACAAAGCAATTGAACCAGATGGCTTTGGTGCTTACTTGTTCCAACATACATGGAATAATACCAGTACATTATTGGTTGAGAATGCTATGGAGTTTTTCACTAGGTCCAAGATACTGAGAGAGAAGAATAAAACTCACATTTGTCTCTTTCCTAAAACTAAAAATCTAGGCTCACTTAATAATTTCAGACCTACTATCTGTTGTTACACTACTTACAAAGTGATTGCCGAATTCTAGCCAACAAACTTAAAGGGACCTTGTGGGTAACACGTAGACTAACCGAAATTTTACTAAACACAAAACATTCCACTAGAGCCGAGTAAAGTTGAATCTTATAAGCACGCCAAAAAAAATACAGTTGACTCCCTCTTTTCTCTTATTTTTTAAAGCGAGAAGATATTGTTTAAGGTAATTCAATTTTATTTTTAATGATGTACCTTTTTAAAATAATAAAAAATATGGCATAAAGTATTACAAATGTCAAATAATATTATGACATTTTTATTTGTTAACTGAAATCTATCTTATTGAATAGAATTGGTATTTAAAGCAATTTGAATTCTTTTAATGATCGCGGAAATAAAAATAATCGAATCTTCATTCCACTATTAATTTTAATATTATACAACAAGAAGCGTGACCGACTGCTGCAATTTAACCACTTTACGATGAAATTATTTACCGCCATCGACATATATGGTTTGGTGGGACCTGCTATTTGAAGTCGAGACTTTATTGTTGCCGTTGATCTCAGTGGTTAGAGGTATTTGGTTTGGTCCTTTTTAAAAACTTAAGTCGAGTCTTCTTCAGCAGATTAATATTTTCTCGGAAATCGTTTCAGGAACTCAGCAACAATTTGGTCCCATCGAAATACGATAAGTACTCACGGTGATATTGATCTGAAAGAGAATGCCTCGCGGGCTCATTGGTTGGTGGATGAGTGGCGCTGATTCGAAGTGCTGTTGAAAAACGGTTTGCCACGTCATAATTCATAAATTTTACGTCATGAAACTTCTGACTAGGATAGTAGCTTAATTGTTCGACACCAGCTGTTTTTGGATCGGACATCTATGATTTGAGTTAACCCGGGACAGCACTTTCATAAGTACAGGAAACGAACGGGCAACAGGCGGAATATCTGTCCAACAGACTGACTTCGCTTCATATGAGTACAGCTAATTTTATAGAAACGAACGGGAAACAGGTGGAACATCTGTCCAACAGACTGACTTCGCTCATAATTACCACATGCAATGGATAGACATCTATTATTTGAGTTAACCCGGGACATCACTTTCTTAAGTACAGCTAATTTTGTAGAAAGGAACGGGAAACAGGTGGAACATGTGTCGAACAGACTGACTTCGCTTCATAATTACCACATGCAACGATCTGTCACAAAAGGTCAGAAATGCCTGGCTCTTCCTCTATGAAAATGACTGTTTCGTTTGATAGTTCGTGCCTGTTTAAACTTTTTGTATTAGACAAAAATTTGCGTATAGATATAAATATTTATATTAAATAGTATTTAACTTATTTTTAAGGTGTCGTCCAACAACTTAAACTTTTGTTTCAAACATAAATTTGTGTATAAAACTCTATTTTGCCAAAAGTTTTGAGTGTCCAACTTTATTTTGAGGCTTTCGGTCATCCAAGACACTTTTATGCTTTATAGGAATAATAAAAAAGTGAAAACAAGATGAATGAAACTCTTTTGAGGAGAGACACAGTACACGACCATGTGCATCAACTATGTAAACACACACGTTCGATGAGAGTGACACACGCATGTGTTTTGACTTAAACGATCGTGTGGATCAACTAAGTCTTCGAAACCATGTGAAGGAGCATGTAAAGAGTGAAGACATGCATAGTTGTGTACATGTCCATGTGAACGACATACATAGTCGTGTGGGTGTGACCGTGTAACTCTCCGTGACTGTATACAACTACGATTGAGGCGGTGTCGAAGATACCTGATCACTTACTTGACTGTGGAAGTGATCATGTAAGGTGCAGAAAAAGTTACTTTGTGATATAAAAGAGAAAAATACATAATTTTTTATGATAGTGTGAGAATAACATTCAAAAGTAAGGAAAAATAGAGAAATGACAAGTGGTGTTGTATTCTCTTCCTTTTTTATTATTTTTGCAATTTGTTTGAGTATTTGATGAGTATTGCATCAACTTTAGTTTCAATCTTGAAATCTTGTGAGACAACTTGTTGTTACAGGGTAAGAGATCAACTTTTGTAAATCCTTATTGAGTTTAGTGGATTTACTTGTTAGTTTGGCCGGTGATTTTTTTTCTTTACACTTGAGGGTTTTTCACGTAAATCTTGATGTTTGGTTTATCGTTAAGTTTCTTATTCTCATACTGATGTGCTAGTATAAGTTGAAGAGTACTTTTGTTATCGATATTTGGTTGATATTTAGAGAGTTGTGTTATTGTTCCTAACAAGTAGTATCAAAGTCATTGTAATGGAAGGTGAAAACAACTCTATGGTCAAGTTAACATCATCAAATTGCTAGATTTGGAGGCCCATAATGTAAGACCTTCTGTATTGCAAGGATCTCGTTGATTATATTGATGTAGATAAAGGTATGAAAGATGATGATCCTTTAAAACCTAAAAAGATATCAGATAGAGAATGGAAAAAGATGAAATGAAAAACTCTAGGCACTATTAGACAGTGAATTGATGTCAATATATTCAACCATGTCTCTCAAGAAATAGATCCTTTTGAGCTATGAAAGAAGCTAGAAGATCTGTATAAAAGGAAGACTACTTATAACAAGGCCTCTCTGATTAAGAGGCTTATGAGCTTAAAGTTGAAAGGTAAGATATCAGTATCGAAGCATTCAAGTGATTTTCAGGATATAATCAACAAGCTTACTACAATGAAGATCATTTTTGATGATGAGCTTTAAGCCTTATTCCTATTGAGTTTGTTATCAGACAGCTGGGAGATGCTGATGGTGATGATTAGTAATTCAGCTCCTGAAGGAGCTCTCTTTAGATGTAATCAAGAAGAGTATGTTCATTGAAGAAATCTGAAGAAAAGTGTAACATCCCGTTTCCAGAGAACGGGTCGGACCAAAGAAACGGGTCCAGGTGTGGTAAATTACCACATCTCA
>JANZXP010000004.1:31867476-31892294 GCA_027576715.1 Erythroxylum flavicans | reverse complement strand
TTAAAAATCTTGCAATTTACAGTTACTGGTTTTATTTATTTAAATGTATGTGATGCCATGTGGAGTTTGTAGAAATTGCACGTAGCGCTCCCTTATCTTAGGATATGTATCGGAATGACCTACGGGCGTCTCGGTGCGTATCCTAAGGTAATGGGGTGTTACAGAGATAGAAAAGAAGAAGATAAATAAAAGAGAGAAATAGAGAAAGAAAACAAAGTGAGTCGGGATGAAGCGTAAGATAATAGAGAGGTTGAAGCTCGGGAGAGGTCTAAAGTGAGAGCTGGAGCTAAATCCCATTCAACTTGAGCAAACATTAGTCTGGGGAAGAAGCTGAAGCAGAAGGCGAGAGCCAAAAATGGAAGCTTGAGAGGGACTGGAGATCTCCACAACTCTTCATTCAATGATTTGTTTGCCTATTCTATTTCTCATTTGTTGCTTTGTTTCTTTCATTTTACTATCTGTTATTAACTAACTTATACTCTTATTAGTTTAGCCTACTGTTATTTGTATCCTTTTGATAATCCATTCAGTATTCATTGTTTTATTATTACTTTAATATTTTTGTTGACAGTGACACGCAACTAAAGTGTTTAATAATGATGAATGTGGTGATATCCGTGATGGGCTGATCTCTTTTCTTAAGAATTAATGTAGCTATTTAGTTAAACATGCATGATTGGGTTACAGATAAGTTGTCTTATTTATTGTTGTAGTTTTTGAATTGAATGGATGTAATAGAATGGCCAAACTTTGCTATATTTTAGTGTTAAATGAAGATTTGAGAGATGAAGTTTACTACGGATCGTGAAACTATGGGCACATAGGTTAAGAACTAGAAATATGTTAACTTAATTGGTAATTGGTAGTCAGGTTTTCATTGTTAACTTGGATAGTGACTTGTTGAATAAGAAAGTTAGACTAGTTCATTATTCGAATCGATTAGATCCTAACTATTAATTTTAGTAAGACAACAATCCAATCATTTTTCCTTAATCATACATAGGAGATTAAATCAGTGAAATTAATTCTCAAAAGTTTTTCCACTTCAACTAATCTTTTTGTCTTTGCTCCCAATTGATTACATCTACTTTTCAATTTAATTTCATAATTTCCCTTAAAAGCTTTCACTTAACAATCGGGATAGAATGTTTAGGAATGGATTATTTTTATTTTTTATTTTTAATTCAAACTTAATTTAAGTTGACCAATTTCACCTCCGTGGGAGTCGACCCTGAGTTATCAACTATAACTATCTCGTATACTTATGAGTATGACAGCCTAAGTCTTTTTAGAACTTTTTGGCACAATAATTTTTTACGCCTTTACCGAGGAAGTGTTCAGTGTTTTTAACTTGAATTAATTTTGATTGTTTTTGCTAAAGTGATTTTGATTGTTTTGTTGATTGTTTTATCTGTTTGTGCATACATTTTTTTGATGTTATTTCATTGAGTTATTTTAGTAATTTTCTCATTAATTCACTATTGTTTTTATTTAGTTTATATGAGGAAAGAGGTCTCATAAAGGTGAACTTGGTCCCTTTATTGACAACGTACATTGGATAAGAGAACTTCCAAGGGACTTTGAAGACAATCCGAGGGACTCAAACCAGAAGATCAAGATATGGGTGAAAGGCAACCAGAAATGAAGGAGTATGCTAGACTGGTAATTGGTACTACTACATAATGCATTCGTTTAGGAGAGGCACCAGAAACTATGAGTTAAAGAGTATCCACTACAACATGCTACCATCTTTTTATGGGGTTCCCAATGAAGACCCTTTAAACGTCATTCGAGAATTCTATACCACTCTCTAGATGTTCCCGTTAGATGGTCTAAATGAAGATCAACTCAAGATTAGGTGCTTCCTATACACATTGAAGGATCCGGCCAAAGCATGGCTAATGACCCTTCCACCCAATTCATTGATTACATGGGAAGAGGTGTACAACAAGTTCATGGGAAAGTTTTATTCCCACCAGAACACTTCTGAGTTGCAGATTGTTGAATGCAAAACCAATTCACTAGTTTTACGCTTAAAACTGCAAGTATATAAGGTGTAACTTGTAGTAAAGAATAAATATTGATCCCTCAGAGATTGTGTTTAGACGTTACTTAATTCAGGCTGCTTCATTTGAGAATCAATTTTAATGAATATAAACTGAAAAATTAAACTAAATCAAGCAACTATAAAAAAAATGATAAAGTGAAAGTGCAAAAACTTGGAATTCAAGATTTAACAATTAGAGATCACTTTTTTCCTATCTTATCTCTCTTCTACCTTTTTAAATCACTTTTTCCCTATCTTATCTCCCTCCTACCTTGTTAATTGAATTGTGCCACACCTAAGATGTCCTAATGTATTAACTACCCTCTTTCAATGAGTAATTACTCGTCCCTAGCTAAATTAAATGGAAATAATTAAGCAATCTCTCAATCGACAGAGTCAGTCCAACAATTCAGCTAGTTATGAAGTTATCCTATGAGTAATCAACTAATTAGCCAAGATATCTCTCTAACTTATCAATTAACTTGATGAATGTAGGTCTATAGAGTGCCAATTCTCAATGTACAGCCCTACACATTTTACCCAACTCAATTTCTCAATATATTGCAAGGTATAAGCTCAACATTCATTAAAAGCATCATTCATTCAAATCAACAAAGTAGGAGTTTAATAAGTAGTTCAAAGGTAATCTCTACAAATAAATCAGCTACTCCTAATGTCATTAACATCCCCAATGATCAAAAAAATCCATAATAAAGATGCTAAAAGAGAAAAACGAAATAAGAACTAGATGAAGCAAGCTTTTCCTCTTTTTTGCCCAAATCTGGAAAATCTAGAGTTAGTGTGCTCTTTGCCCAATTTGGAATGGAAATCTTGATTCTCTACCTCTCTCTAGGCTCTAAATATATTTTTTAGCTCAAGGAGGTAAGTTCTCAAGACACCTACTTTGACTCTAGGGATTTGTGCCCTTATATAGTCATAAGAACCTAAAAATAAGTGAAACTTACGTGTCTTTTAGGTTAGGGATCCCAAGATAGTGAGAAATAGCATGAATCCCATGATCGTGGGTTCTTATCTTACAACTCCTCCACTTCTCTTCTCCTCTCTTGGTCCCTAGCTCAATCACAAAGGTGGCCACCCTCTATTTCTAAATCAAAATGATCAATTCTTACCCTAAATTAACATTAGACATAAAAGAACAACTATGAAGATCAAACTAAACAAAAACATACAAAATAAATCCTAAAACACAACAATAATAACCTATTATGCAAGAAACATATGTCAAATACTTAGAAAAACATACACTAATGAACAACTATCACAGACAAAGATAGCTACCTTCACTCAGATGGAGGGAGAGCCATTTTATAAGGCGTAGGAACGCTTCAAATTCCTGCTCATTCGGTGTCTACACCATCATTTTCCACTCCACATGCAGAACCAGTTCTTTTATGATGAACTGACACAACAATGTCAGTATACGGTGGACAATGCAGTAAGAGGAGCTGCGGGGAGAAGACGGCTAAAGAAACATATGAGACCTTCAAAATGTTGGGGGCCAATGCTTAATAAAAGAGCATGGGCGAAGAAAAGTTGGAGTTCATGAAGTGAACTCGAATCAAGAATTGGCTATGTAATTAGCTGAGTTGTAGAGGCATGTGAAGATGCCAACTACAAGGCTACCCCAAAACGTTCCAAATCAAGAGGTATGTGGAACTTGTGGTCATAGAGCTAACGTTTGTTCGTATTCTTGTGAGCTTTTTGTAGATGGGGAGGAACAAGTGAACTCACTTAACGGTTTTCAACCAAGGGAGCGAAATGATCCATACTCAAACAACTACAACCCTAGTTGGAGAAAAAACCCTAATTTTTTATGGAAGACCAATAATCGACTAGTATAGCCCCAACAACAATACTAAAATTTTCAGAGGTCAAATTATTACAAAGGGCAATTATCACTTCAAAACCCACCAAGCGAGCCTTCTTTAGGGAAAGCCTGAATGCATTTATTCAGTATGCAACTCAAAATCAAGAAACATACAACAAGAGGTGTGATTCTTTAGAGGCATCTATGAAGAGGATTGAGATCCAAGTAGGGCAGCTCACGGCTCAATTGCACAAGAATCAGAAAAGGAAGTTGCCTAGTTAATTCGAGCACGTACAAGCAGTCACTATTCTGAGAAGTGGTAAGGTAATCAATAAGCATATTGAGATCCCTTCTAATATTTCTAGTGCAGGTAATCAAGAGAAGGAGAGACTGCCCAATGAAGAAAGTAAGCAAAATGGAGGAAGCAATGGGCATGCCAATCCTTTAAGTCAGGTCCAAAAGGATAAAAAATTGTGGCATGCAACTGACTGTAATGAAGGACCAAGATTGCATAAGGCGACTAAACCTTATAGACCACCAATCCCATATCCGAGCTGCCTTAAGGAATCGAAACAAGATAAGCAATTTTATAATCTTTATAATATGTTTTCCAAAGTTAATATTAACCTTCCTTTGTTAAGTGTGATCAGAAACATTCCAGCTTATATAAAGTTCTTTAAGGAACTAAGCACCAAGAAATGGAAGTTTAAGCCAAACGAGAAGGTGATAATTTCAGAGGTTGCAAGTTCGGTGCTACAATAGCAATTACCCCGCAAATTGAAGGATTTAGGGAGTTTTCTTGTGCAAGTATCAACGGGTAATGGTGATGAGGTTAAGGGTATGCCTAACCTTTGGCGAGTATAAACCTTATGCCTCAATCTATTTATGAGAAACTGGATCTAGGATAATTAAGACCAACTAATATGTGCCTACAATTAGCTAATAAATCAATCTATTATTCGAAATGAATAATGGAAGATGTGTTGGTGAAGGTTAGCAGATTGATTGTTCCTATAGACTTTGTGGTCTTAAACATGGGGGAGATTAAATAGCAAGGGAAGGAGCATGCCATACTCCTAGGGAGGCCTTTTATGGACACTACTAATACCTTGATTGACGTGAAGAACGAAAAGTTAAACATGACTGTTTTAGGAGAAACAGTAGAATTCTCAATCTTTAATGTTAAACCTGTTCCTATAACTACTGTTTATGAAGAATGCTCTCGTGTTGATTAGTTTAATCTTACAGACTTTGATTTTATGTTGCAGGAAGAAGAAGAAAAGAAGCTGAGCTTGGTGAGGGAGATTGATAAATGTTGTCAATTGCTGGACAATGCAACTGCGGGAGTGGTTGGAAAATTTTTAGAGAAGAAGACCTATAAAGAGAAGGCAACAGTGGAATCGATCATTTTGGACGATCCACCTTGAGCGTAACGGTTGAGGTGTCCAACTAAAAGACATTAAAGAAGTACTAAATGGGAGGCAATCTATATCATTTTGTTTTGTATTTCAATTTAGTTGTTTGTTATTTCTTTTAGTGAAACTTGACTTAATCTATTTGCTTTGTGTGCACAGACCTTCTTTTCAATCTCTTCTGTTTTTCTTCTTTGCAACTGTCTCCACTCCTCAATTTTGGATGCCATGCTTATTGCCATGCTTCACACCGCATCGACACAGCTACCACCACACTCTCATATCATATTCCTTTCCCTATTCTTTTTATTGTTCATACTGCATCTAGTTTAATTTCTTTTAGTCTTTAATGTTTATCCTCATTCATGTTAATTTTTGTCTTTCACCTTAGACCCCTCTTTTAGTTTTTTGTGTCACATTAGAAATAGTGTGATTTTTAAGTGTGGGGGGAGTATTAATTGTGTATTGTGTGTTTGTTTTCCCATTTACTATTTAGAGATGCATTATCATTAAATGAATTCAATCGAGATTAGAAATGCATAATATGAGTGAATGGGTATATTTGCATGCTTAGACTAATTAACTTGGATTTTAGTTAAAAGGAAATTAGCTTGTTGTGATAGATGAATGACATTTTTCATTTGGTAAGAATTTGAACCTTTTTGAATTATTAAACACCAATTTCGAGTATTCTTTGTTGAAAGTGTTCTTTCATGATTGAGGAACTCTAGAACTTGCTTGTAAATACTAGTTGAGATCACATAACCTTATGCAAACGTTGAAATGATGAAGGAAATTAGGATTTACACTGTTAACTTAAAAAGCCACCATAATGTCACCCTTAGTGAGCCCCCTTAAGCTTAAATGAATCTGTTTCTTTCTTTAAACCCAAAATATGAGCCTTGACCTTGAGTTTTTATCCATTTCATTACACCTACCATAAGGGCAAGTTAAGCATTTGAAAAGATATAATCAGGTTTAGGGAATAAGTGTAGGGGAATCATAGCTTACAGTTGGCTTTTAAATTAGGGATGGGCATGGTTGTAGTAATTTTTCTCCTCTATATTTTTCTTCCCTTAATTTCCTTGTTTAAAATGAATAAATAAATAATAATAAAGAAAGAAAAAGAAAAGAAAAAAATGGAAAAAATGGAAAAGAAAAAAATGAATTGAAAAGAAACAAAGGAAAGAGAGATGTAAAAATGGGGAGTGCTAACGTTATTACGTGAGAGGAAAGAATTGAGTGTTTTATTTGTCATTTTTCTGAATTACTTTGAATGCTCAATTAGTTCTATAGTTTTAAACTACAATTTTCCTTTTTTCCTACCTTTAGCCCGGCCCCATTATAACCAAAATAAAGACCTTCGAATTGATGTTTATGTATGATATGACTGGTGGAGATTGGACTAGTGAGCAAGCCTATGGTCGATACCTTACATGAAATGAACGATGAGTGAATATTTACTACCTTTGAATGCTTGAGAGGATGGAGAGTGGAGTGAGAGTTTATCACATTTTTTGTTAGTTCTTTGAATTGAAGTGCTTGTTAATTTTAGCTAAATATGCAAAGAATTGCTTATTCATGGAGTATTATAAGATTCAAGTTCTTAGATTGTGTTTATTGGAACAATCGTTGATATCTTTGACTATTATTTGAGAAAATTGTTGTTTTCGTTGTTTGTTCTTATATAGTCTAGTGATCTTTATTACGCTTGAGGACAAGCATAGTTTAAGTGTTGGAGAATTATTGTGTCTAATTTCTATTGCTTTTAATTCCTTCATATCCTGATTTTGGTTACAAATCCCTGTGTTTTGTTCCAAATGTGAAATTAATTGAGTGAATGATGTGAATATTGCATGAATTTTAATTGGGTTATTTTGTGAATTTTGCATTAAAACACCAAAGTCACGTAATTTTTGCATTAAATGTTATGTCACCATCGTGCAAGGTGGTGATTTTATGTCACCACTGTGCATGGTTAATGCACGAGGGCATGCATGGGTGTGCAAGGGGATGTTACACCTGTGACTCCCCATGCATGCTCGTGAGAAGTTTTAACATTAATTCTAGCTTTAATACATGGCAGTTCATGACGTGATGGTACGCGACCCTAAAACTAAAGAGAGTCTAATAAAAGGAAGAGAGGGTGGTGGCTGATGATGATTCATTCACTATTTCATTGGTTCACTCATAAAGAGACTCAGACAAAGGGAAGGCACAGAGAGATAGAGAAGAAGAAGATAAGCAGAAGAGAGAAACAGAGAAAGAAAACAAAGTGAGTCAGGACGAAGAGCAAGACAACAAAGAGGTGGAATCTTAGGAGAGGCCGAAAGCGAGAGCTAGAGTTGAATCCTATTCGACTTGAGCAAACATTCGTCTGGGGAAGAAGTTGAAGTAGAAGGAGAGAGCCAAAGCTCGAATTTTGAGAGCTATTGGAGATCTCCACAATGCTTCATCTGATGATTTGTTTGCCTATTATATTCTATTTCTCATTCGTTGCTTTTTTTTTTCATTTTACTATCTGTTATTAACTGACTTATACTCTTATTAGTTTAGCCGACTGTTATTTGTTTCTTTTGATAATCCATTCAGTATTCACTGTTTTATTATTACTTTAATACTTTTGTTGATAGTAACATGCAATTAAAGTGTTTAATGATGATGAATGTGATGATATCTGTGATGGTTTGATCTCTTTTCTTGAGAATTAATGTTGCTATTTAGTTGAATATGCATGATTAGGATACGAATATGCTTTCTTATTTATTGTTGTAGTTTCTAAACTGAATGGATGTAATATAATGGCCAAACTTTGCATTATTTTAGTATTAAATGAAGATTTGAGAGATGAAGATCAATACGGATTGTGAAACTATGGACACTTAGGTTAAGAACTAGACATATTAACTTAAGTGGTAATTGTAGTCAGGTTTTCATTATTAATTCTGATAGTAACTTGTTGGATACGATCGATTTAGATCCTAACTACTAATTTTAGTAAGACAATAATCAAATCATTTTTCCCTTAATCATGCATAGAGGATTAAATCAGTGAAATTAATTCTCAAGAGTTTTTCCACTTCGATTAATCTTTTTGTCTTTGCTCCCAATTGATTTTGTCTATTTTTCAATTCAATTTCTTAATTTTCCTTAAAAGCTTTCACTCAACAATCGGGATAGAATGTTTAGGAATTCATTGTTTTTATTTTTATTTTTAATTAAAACTTAATTTAAGTTGACCAATTTCACCTTTGTGGGAGAAGACCCTGGTTTATCAACTACAACTATCTCGTATAATTATGAGTAGGATAGCTTAGGTCTTTTTAGAAATTTTTGGGCACAACAATCGACATTCATCATCAATGTTTGCCTCCGTGTAAAAAAACTAGGTCCATGTCCACAAAAAGTAACAAAAGAATGTTTTTAAATAAAAACATACCAAACTTGTAAGTAGCTTAACTTTTCATAAAAGCATACTTAGGTTTATTTACAAAGTTTGATTTACCAAATAATTATTAATGTGATTATACAATTAAAAGGGGTGAATAAACTTGACATTTAATTTCTGATTAATATGTATATTTGGTCTAAAGTTCCTAGACGAGGATTTTGCATGTTAATAATTTCGAACAGCTTGAATGATTGTGTTTAGACTTAAATTTGTTTCGTGAAATTGAAGCCATTGCCTCATTATTGCATTGTGTGCTTTGTGTTTTTATGTTGATTTTTGTTTTGTTTGCTTGAAGAAAAGAAAACGTTTAATTGTGGGGATGTTGATAAATGTAAATTGCATCAGGTTTTAGGCATAGTTTGATATGTGTTTAACCGTTAATTTGATCTTTTAGTATGTGTTTAGGTTAAAATTCTATTAGTTTGTTAATTATTTGTGTTTTATATGTTATTACAAGCTTTTGAGCTTAAATATTATGTTTTTGAAGTACCTTGATGTGTTTGCTAGTATTTCAAGGTCAATATCAAAGAACGGAGGAGTTTCAGAAGACATTCGGGCCGAAACAATAGCCTATAATCATGATAAAAGGCTCAGATATGGGCCAGGGTCATAGCCTATAGGGCTACGGTAGTGGCCTGCATCAGCAGACGTGTAGTTGCTTACAAACTTCACGTTGAGAGGGACTTTTTAGACCTTTCAAATCCCAAAAAGACCCTAGGGTTACCCAAAACATAAAAGACTATCTAAAGAACATTAAGAGGAGACAAAGGAGCTTTTATTACATTAGCTACACTTGAAACCCTAATGAGAGAATACCGAGAGAGAGAAAGAAGAAGAAGGATGAGGAAGAAAAGGAAGACGAAGCTGACTTGACGTGCTTCCTGGATCAGGAGGTTCTCCGATGTCGCTGCCTTCCGTCATCTATTCCAAGTTATTATTTCCTTTTCATTTGGATTTTATTTATGTATAGAATTGAGATGGATAGTATGATGATAGGATTTGGAATATTAATGATGTTCTAAACTCTCCTTCGAGATTTTATTTTGATTTAATGATAATTTAGTTGATTGTGTTTATTAGATAAATGTCATTATTTGATTGCGTTCTTGCATAATTTGGTAATAAACTAAAAAGGTGAAATGAATGAAAAATGATAAAATCATATCAAAGAGAGTTAGGCGATTTAATAGAAACCGTGTCAAATCATACTGGTAATTGTGTAGAGAGAGATCACTTGTGATGTTTCGATAATTTTTTAGAGTGCTTCAGATCTAATTAGTGTTTTAGATAATTTGTGAATTGAGATATTGCAAATTCCATAATCTGATTAGGGTTTGATGATTATAACTCGAGAGAGAGTAATCAGCCCTAGGATAGTCTAGAACCAACACTTCATTGACACATAATAAGCTAGGTTAGCATTAATAATAAGTAAAATCCCCTTTCTTATAAATTTGTAATTTCTAAGGTTGATTTCTATTGTGATTGCATATTGCTCAATTATTAATACTATTGTGTTTAATTTCTGATTTGAATGGTTGAACGCAAATCTCATAATTAATTTATATTACATCTTTTATTTTCAGTTTTATAGTTTTTCTAGCCTTATATTTTAGGATTAGATTACTCTCCTTTCTTATGGGATCAACACCTTTAGTACTACACTATAAATAGTGTGCTTACAGAATATTAAGGGTTTATAAGATTAAAACTTGCCCCAATCATGAACCTAAGTAACTATTCCAAACGATTATGTATAAGGTAATATATTAATAGGTGTCACTGACAAATCATGTCAAAAATTATACCAGTGAATAATATCCTATGAATATGTGTTTTTAACTATCTTTGATTTTTTCTTTCATAGAAAGTTTAATGTGTAATTGCGCATCAAACCATTTCCTTAACATTTCCCCTTCTCTATTTCAAACAAGCATAATTAAAGCACGCCTATACAAGTAAATTCATTATGCAAAACCTTGAATAGACACAGTTAGATGAATTATTGAGTACCATTTAGTGTGCATTTGATTTCAAAGTGTATTTTCGTCAAACTAAGTTGGTGTTACATATGTGTCATAAATGATTGTATAGTTACGCATACAGCCTGGGTTTAGTCTTAGCTTCATTACTATTTGGATAAAAAAGCACCTATGTACTTTGTATTGGTTGTAACTATAGTTTGTAGTCAGAGAAGTTGTTCCCATTCTAAAACATTGCCTTATACTTATCAAAAATAACTGATGGAAAATTTTATCCATTAGGATTCTATTAAATGTATACTTGGTTTTTCTTTTATTTCAACCATCCAATATCACTATATTATAATATTGATACATATGTTATTTTCAGCCAAACTTCCTTTAAGTTGTAACAAGATGGGGTTTGTTTAAGCAGTACTACCATTATAATTGGGGAGATTAACATCACTTGGCCATTATATTACAAGGAAATAATGCCAAAATTGGTGATTAATCATAACGAAAGCTCCAACGGTAGCTTATTTAAGGGTTTCTTTAATCCTCTAATAAGCCATAAGCATTGGGAAGAATACAATACATTGAAAAGAAAGGTTTGGAACATTGTTTGCCATGCACTCTCTAGTACATCTGACAATCACTGCTTCATCATATAGACAAAATTTCAACTTCTACAATGATTTTTTAGTAATTATACTTGAACAAATCAAGTAAATTTCCACAACAATAGTGGTACAAATATAAAGGCATACATTAATTTTCAAAGGAGAAACTGTGGACATAGAAAATTATTAAGTATAAAAAGAAGATAGTTTTGTAAGCACATAATCTTTTCCTTCTTCAGCATCTTAATAATTCCCTACTCTAGAAGGCAAACCATTGACAGCCTTAAAAATTATTGAGTTATTAAAAAAATGCTAAATCATATTGCCAAATGAACTTTAGTTTATTTAAACTTCATATCATACTCCAAATTCTTATATAGAATATGTATAATCAAAGTTCAATTTCTATTTAAAACTCAAGTTCCCTACATTTGCCTCATTACTAAAGGCTTAATGATGTAGAAATATCTTTCTATAGTAACATCTTAATCTACAGACGATAGATATAACATTCATTGCATAGAAAGCAAAAATTAAGGAAAATAGTAAAAAAAATTAGAGGGTGTATTTTCTCCATCATAATCATTGTTTTGATGATTTACTTACACAGCTAAACTATCAAACTTCCATCCTCCATTATCTCAATATTATTCATACTTCCTCTCACTAGACACTGTATCATAGTGAAATTAAGAGCTTTTTTTTTAATGAGCGAAGGATTAAGATAAAAATATAAAGAGAATGATCATGCTTAAGTCTTATGCATTGTACATAATCGACAAGACATGATATGAGAGAATTAGTTAAAAGAGCTTTGTAGGACCTCAATTAGTTTTTGCCTTACTCATTTAGGTAGGATAAAAATTTATATAATAATTTTTATAGAAAAATGCCTTGTGGTCAATTATTAGTGGCCATCTATAATCAACCTTACTAGAAATAGCAAAGACAATATTTTAAAAATATAGATTTTCATTTCAACTACCAGAGTCAAGAATGACAATTTAGAGTTGAAATTACTTGCCATGTATTTTGTGGGGTCCAATAAAAATCACACTCCTATCAAAATCTTTAATCCCACATATGTTACGGTATTCTTTCAATGCATGATTTATTATTTTGCATTTCAAAATTCAAATTATATGTCTTACTTATATCTAATACAGTATGTTGATTCTTGTTTTAGCACATTGTTTTATACACTGTTATGTAGTAATCTTTATTCAAGAAAACTGTTAATGAACACATTTATATAGATGGTCGAGTGGTCATTCATGTATGTCGAGTGGCCATTCATGTATGCCATATAGTCCATTCTAATTTTCATTGAAGTAACATTGTAAACCATATGGTTATGTAATAAATCGAGTTGAATAAATATTAGATGAAAAAAGGACAATAATTTGAAGGGATTTTTGTTTCGATCATAAAGTTCACAATTCTAACATCTTTTTGTACACTTGAGTTATACTTCTTTATTGTGATACATTGAGCTTTAATTACCACTCACTTTTTATATCAACATTTTACAATTGAACTTATTCCATATTAGAAAATATTTTTAAGAAATAAATACTAAAAATATTTATATTTGACTGACTTAACTAATCACATCCAAACAAAACACAAACCTCTAATTAGTACATATTACTATAATAAAAACCTTAGAAAAGTATATGTAAATCAATTAAGACACCAACAAAAGTAGGTAGGAGTACAAATATTTAAAATCAATATTTTATGTTCTCAAGCAATTTATTGTCAAGAGTAGCAATTAAATACTTCCAACTAAAAAAAGATGACTTATGAACAACACATTACAAATTTTCTACTCCTTAATGAAAATCCAAATCAAAAAGAAAATCAATTATAATTTTCATTCTTGTTAACATGGTAACACTCTTACTTTTAACTAATTTTCTTTCTTTAAAACTACAATATAATGCAAATTTGAATCATGTTACAATTTTTGTATGTTGAAGCTTCATACAGTCACAAATACAATATATGTAGTAGGGACCATATATGCAGATTAAATTCATGCCTAACACAATTTTAGACAAAATGATAAAGATTGACTAAAAAAGATCACTTACCATAATATAATATCTCCTCTCCTTTGTCACACTTTAAAGATTTACATACTAGAATTAGTTTTGGTTTTTAGTCACACTATAACGAGAAAACAAAACAAATAAAGGTTTTTTGGAAGATGAATAAATAATTTTATTAACTCAAGTGCTAAGAAGTTTTATATGAAAACTTTTAATACTGTAAGTATACAGATCGTATATTGTAGTGCAAAAGGTGTTGTTCCCACAAGGACTAATTAGACACCTAACAACTTGAAAAAAAACTTTGTTTAAGGTATTAAAATGTTGACTAAATTAAAATAAATTAATAAAATTAAAATAACTAATAGAGCAAAACAATTGAATAAGTGAGTTGTTAATAACAGTGAATATGATCAAAGCTAGAAACTTAGGAATTATTCTATCCTTGTTTTGTCTCCCCTTATTCTTGTTAATTCAATTATGCTTGATCCTAAATATTCTAATTTGATTAGCATGTCTTAAGATCTAATCAAGTAATCGCAATTGAAATCGATAATAATAAAATTGTAATCTCTCGATTCACAAAACTACTCATAACTATTCAATTGCATTTGAAGCAATCTTAAAGATAATTAATTCACAATTAAGATCTTTCTTCAATTATTAATTAATCTGATAATTGCAAGCCTATTAAGCTACCAACTCTCATTACCCACCTTAACACAAGTAACTTGATTCACTCTCTTGATTTATTATCAAGTATAATCATAACAATTATCACAAAGCATTGATAGATGTATTGAATTTAACAAGAATGAAGTTTACCAAAAACAATTCAAGGAACAATCCCTATATAAATTTAGAAACCCATAATCATGTTTAAAATCTTAGAAAACCAAATAAACATTCAATACATTGAAATAAATAAAGGTCAAAGGAATAAAAACTAGTTGGAGTCTTGATCTGGAAATCTAGAATTCTCTAAAGCTCTTTTGATGTCTCCTCTTAATCTTCTTTAGATCTAGTGTCTCTTACCTTTTTGTGTTTTCTTGTTCTTAAAGAGTTCTTAAGTATTTTATTCTAGGTTTTCCCACTTAATTTGGCTTTAAAAATTGCCTTGAAACGTCAAAAGTACATAAAAACTCGTGAGTTGGAAAAACTGAAATTCGTTGGAATTTGTCGTATATCACGCTTGTCACTATTATGACCTACATTATTTTAAGCTTCCAATTATTCTCTTTTCTTTAATTTCCTATTTCCATACACTCATAAACACATCAAACACCCCTTGAAACATATAATTAAGGTTAAATTCTTGCTCTAAACTAATTAAACAATCAAACCACATACAAATGTTAACAATAACACAATTTTAAGTCTATACACATGATAATCATCTAAGAAATACTTAAAAACACACCTAAACACCAAGAAAAACATATTATAATCTACATATATCAACAATCAAAGCTTGATAACATTACAATGATAAGGAAATCAATCATATCCCCCAAACTTAAATATAGATTTAACTCATGTCCAAAATACTCAAATCTATAGATTCCATAATATCATAATTCTTTGGCTGATTTTTGGATGAATATCATGTGCCACTAGTAACTCTTTGTTCTAATTAATAATTTTTTCCCCTAGGATTTGATTTTTCAACTCTATTCTTCTATGAGAATCATTGTTCCTCTCACTCCAGATTATGTATCTACTACAAATGATTGCAGTTATGAAGATAATTCCATCCTTCTTAAGGGTGTTAACAATTCTTATAGCCCATTATATTATGTTTGTCCATTCTATTAGTGGAAAATAGAACTGCATTATGTGTTAAACTTGATTATAAATAGACTCAGATACTCTATATCAGAAAATGAGGTAAGGTAGAGTTTCTAGATTATTCTTGCATAGCAAGCATATGAGGTCAAAGCTTCCAGAGCTTCTAAACCATTTATTGTTTATCCTTAACTTGTTTTTGATATCCAATTAGCTGATAATTAAAGCTTTAAGGGGGAGAGCTTAAGTCATTCTAATTATCAAACCAAAACCACATTAGCTCACCATTACCAATTTGTTGCTTTATCCAAAGGTGAATTTGATCCCTCATACTGAGTAGTTGTCTGAAGTTTTGTTGCTATAAATAATATTTCTCTTATGGAGTTTTCGAAACCAGATCGAATAACAATCATTATACTATCATTACCCTATTCCTCAACAGTTGGATGGTTATCTCTAATTCAACTACTAATCCTAATGGAAGAATCCTAATTTTGTACAACTCAGATAGGGGTGGAAGAAGGGGCCCCTTGCCTATTGCCATCCCTAAACTCAGATAATATATAGCTTCTTAACTCTATCATCAGTGATGAAATCATACATTTGGAAGTCAAAATCCTCCGCAACAACCTCCTACTTAGTATTTCGGTTATTTATGCCTTCAACCATGCTTATCAAAGAACTTATCTCTAGAATAAGCTATTGAATATTCATTACAGTATTAACCCTTCATAGATTCTACTCAGTGATTTTAATGCAATAATCTATATTGATGAAGCGGATGGAAACTATTCCAATAGACCTCTATGTGAATATTTAAAAACTGCATTGTTACTATTGATGTCAGTGATCTTCCAAGAGGTGAAAATTATTTCATATGGAGTAATAAACATAAAAACACTACTTTCTTAAGTAAAAAACTAGATAGGGCATATCCAATTCTCAACGGACACAGCCTCTTTCCTAACTCGTTTGCTTTCTTTCCTAATCTGAGTATATCTGACCATTCTCCTATTTTGATTTTCTCATACTCTTTGTAACCTCCAATAAGACACCCCTTCAGATTCAACAATTTCTTAATGAGCATTGATGGATTCAAAGATGTTGTTAAAAAAGGAATTAACTCACACATCACAGGTTCTAAGTAGTTTCAATGTTCCAGATTACTCAAATACATTAGAGAAGAAATCAAAGTCTTCCATAGAGCTAACATTGGAAACCTTCACCAACTATTAAAAATTGCCAAAGAAGATCTTAATTAAGGCATAAAATGACTTCTATCTAGATCCCACCAATCCCCGTTTACAGCAATCTGAAATATATGCCTCTTCAAATTACATCAGAGTAGTAGAATTTGAACTCTCTTTGTGGAAGCAAAGATCCAAAAATAAATGACTAACAAAAGTTGATAGGAATTCTTCTTTCTTTCATAGAGTTGTCCAAGCAAGGAAATCTGCTAATAGAATTGTCCCTTAATGTTTAATGGTATTCAACTTCATCACAAGATGACTTTATTTCTAAAGTTTTTAATCACTTAAATTAGATTCTTGGAACTAGAACATCAGCCACTTCTTCTATTAAACTTCTTGATCAAATCATTCAGTAGTAAGTTTCTTCAAATGATGTCGATGTTCTCTTATCCACAATAACTCCAACTAAAGTTGAATTGGAATTAAAATCTTTAGCTTAACGCAAAGCCCCATGTTAGATGGCTTAAATATTCTATTTTTCTCTGAGAATTAGAGCATCATAAGACAAATTCTTATTGATGTTGTTTAAGAGTTCTTTGATAAGAAATCCTTACTGAAAGAGCTCAATAGAACTTATGTTACCTTGATTCCTAAGAGAAAAGATCATCAGTCCCTTAATGACTTTCAGCCTATCTCTTGTTGCTCTTCCATATATAAAATTATCTCCAAGATAATAGAATAAAGGCTCAAAGTGTACTTCCAAGTTTGGTAGATATATCTAAATGTGCTCACATCCTAAAAAGGCACATAGGTGATAACATTGCATTTGCAAAAGAGCTATTAAATATTATATCAGAAGTAATAGTAGTAAGAATTGTGCAATCAAGTTAGACTTTTAAAAGGCATATGACTCATTTAAGTGTTTCTATTTTATAAGTTAGGAAGGTAACATAAAGAAAAATATAAGATTTTGTAAGAAAATTAGTAAGTCTAAAAAAATTCATTAGTTCAAGTTGAAGAAAACCTTTAAAAAGTTACTCAATTTTATTAAAAGGAGAAGGTTCAATTTCGTTTGCATTGAATTTTTCAATTTCAATTCCCTTTTGTGCATTATTTCGTTTGCATTGAATTTTTCAATTTCAAACATAGTTTTTATTAGAGTTAACATTTTCAAAAGAAAGTCTCTTAATAATTTGGCTGAGTCTTAAGTTCCCACCTAATAGTTTAATATAAAACTTTAGCCATAAAAATAGTTAAAATTAATTGCATGAACAAATACTTTTAATTATGAGTGTCTTCTCTTATGATCATGTTTGGATTAAAAGAAGACAAGTGGAGAGAGAGGACCTAATAAAAGTTAACAAAATTGCTTATTTTCAAAGTCCAGTTACTCTTTTCAAAAGTTCAATAATCTTTTTCAAAATCTCATTTTCATTTAGTAATTAAGATTCAAAATTTTAGTTGGACTTATAAGTCCATTATAACAAATTTTCATTTAAAATTTTTAATTAGGCTTGTAGGCCTATTAGGTTTATTTACTTTTTCCTTTGACTTAGATTAAGTTATTCTGATTCTAGAGAGGCAAAGTCGTATCGTCCCCTCTTTATAAATTCCCTAGCTAAACCTATTGCCCATGAATTAGATTAAGTTCTTAGGCCCATTAATTTAAGTTATATCTATCTTTTACCTTTATCCAACTTTTTAAAGCTTTTAATATTTTTTTATCTAATCAATCGTTAGGCTCAGGCTCTTATATTCAAATAATTCAATAATCTAAAAAAAACTTTTAGCTCAATAACATTATATCCAATCATTTTGTTTTCATAGCTTAGTTTATCAAATCCTAGTTTATCAAATTCTTTATAAATAGTTCATTTCATCAAATCTTTTTTAAGGCCTAAATCATCAAATCATTTCAAAATTTCAATTGTTTGTGTTCTTTTCCATAAAAGCATTTGCATCATTTTCTTCCATTCCATTAAGTTCCTTTATTTCTTTCATTATCATTTTATTCAATTTAAACTTTCTTCTAAATCAAAGTTTACATTTTTAAAAACCAAAATTCAAGTTTAATTGCATTCAAAGCCTTATGACATAGTCTAGGTATTTTTGTGAATTTTATTTTAAAGGCTTAATAAATAATAAACTCATAGATATTCATTCATATTCTTTATATTTCATTTCATTTCAATTTCCCAGATACCATTCTAACTATTTTATATTATGCATTAAGTAGAAACAATCAAATATAGGTAGCATAACTTCTGTCACTCCAAATATCAAGATAAACAAATTTAAGGTACATTAGAAAGTACAAGATCTAGTAGAAGGAACAAACTAGAAGAAAGAAGAGACAAACTCTAAGCTAGAACTTCCTAGCCCCTTGTATATAACCCAATTAGGGACACTTTTGGAAGCAAGACATAGACCTAAGTATTAACACAAGTAATTCTCCAAGTTCCATCCAAATTAAAATTGGGAGGAATGCAAGGAAGAAGAGAGCAAGTAAATCTCTTACCTAATGAATATAGTCACATAAAATATTTGGGGCTTAAATAAAACAAATAATAGGCCTTATGTATTTTCTAATCTTAAAAGGCCTTGTTTTGTTTGGTTGGTTGAAACCAAAATAAAGATACTCACTTTCAAAAAGGACTATAGTTCTTGAATAAAGATTGGATCACACGTAAATATCATGGGGCTCATTATGATGGGAAAATCATTATCTCATTTAGTCTTCAAGTTTCCATCTACAAAGTTGGAGATTTTCATATCAATTCATTAACTGTAAGGTCACACTTAATAGACCCCAAACATTACTAAGCATAAATGTTGTCTATGCTATAAATCTTGAACTCCAAAGAAAACAATTTTGGCATGAACTAGTATCTTTAGGGGTGAGCTCCTCTACTCCTTCACTCTTAGCAAAGGATTTTAATTGCCTTCCTCATCTAAAAAGGTTAATGGACTTAGGAAAAAGATGAAATACATGAATGAGGATTTATCCAATCTTATGAGGGATCTTGAATTGGTAGACTTAAGATATACAAGTAATTATTTCCCTGAGAATAATAGATAATATAAGAGTGGATTTTTAAAAAGAAAAAGAAACTTGATAAGTGCTTGGAAAATGTTGCTTAGATGATTGTTTCTCCTCTAAGTTATGCCAACTTCTACAATCAATTGACGTCTGACCATACTTCTATTGTAATTCTTATTAAGACGACTGATAATAGAAGGAAAATCCCTTTTAAATTCTTCAATAGATTTTCCAAAATTCATAGAAGAAGTCTTTAAAAGGATAAACATTGAAGTAGTTAGATTTGAAGGCTTTATATGTGTGTAAAAACTAAAAGCAATCAAGTTAGAACTTCCATATTCATAAAAAGAGCTCAAATCCCTTACTAGAGGAGAAAAAAGCTACTTTAACTTTCCCTTAACATATGAGATCTCTTAGAATGTAACCCTATTGATTTAACCTCAAGCACCTGAAAGTTATAGCTCTAAGGCAATATGTGGCTACTTTGGAAAGCTTTAATTCCAATTAAATCAAGAATCTTCTAATTAAGAGATTGAGATAGCAATATAAGATTTTGCTATAATTCCATTCAAACCAGGAGAAATAAAAATAAAATTTTGTCCCAACATATTGTTGAAGGAATGGCCATAAATGACCAAGGAGGTTTAAAGGATCTAGCTTATAAGTACTTTAAGAAGTTACAACAAACAAAATGGAGAAAATTCTTATATACGATGATATAAGAGCTTATTTATCTAGCACTTTCCTTTATCAATATGAATTTGAACTAATTATAGATGTCACTAGAGAAGAAATAAGAGAAACAATGTTCAACTTACACCCTGATAAGGCCCTCAATCTGAATAGGTTCAATGTAAGATTCTTTCAAAAAACACACAAACTAATAAATGAAATGGTTACTAATTCAATAAAGGAATTCTTTAACAATAGTAACTTACTAACTGAGATGAAAAAGACTCATATTGTCTCATTCCCATTGTAGCTAATCCTTACACCTTGTATGATTATAGACTTATTACATGTTGCAATATTACTTATAAAGTTATCTAAAAACCTTTGAACAAGCAGACTCAAGAAGGTGCTACCATAGTTTATAAACCCTTGCCAAGGAGCCTATATTCAAAGAAGAAATATAAGAGACAAAATATTGATTGCCCAAGAACTTTTTAATAGGTATCATTATAAGATAGCAATTAGAAGTTATGCATTAAAGATAGATTTCAACGAGGATTTTGATTCCTTAAAGTGGCAATTCTTATATAACTATATGAATGTTATTGGTTTTTCCCATCTGATTCATCAATTGGATAAAGAAATGCATCTCTTCTGCCTCATTCTCAATAGTGAATAGAGAACCAACAAAAATCTTCAAAGCAATTAGAAGACTTATGCATGGTGATCCTTTATCATTATATTTATATATCATCAACATGGAAATTTTCTCTATATTTATAAAGATGAAAATTCCTATAGGACCAAGGTTAAAATTTCACTATAAGTGCAATAAGCTATGCATCTTCAATCTCTCATTTTTGGAGGATATGCTACTCTTTTGTAGGTTTACTCTTATATTAATAGAACTACTGATCAACTCTCTATAGCTCTCTAAAGCCTTATTAGATATGGCTTTTAATTTAAACAAGAGCTCTTTTTTCTTAGTTGATGGCTCCAAATTTAATGTAGGTCTCTTAGTAATTTTTAAAGGTCTCAAACATCAATAACTTCCTTTCAAATATCTAGGGGTCCTTATCACCACAAAGAAGCTTTCTTACTCGAACTGCTCTCTAATTATAAAATTAATCCTAAAAGAATGAGCAGTTATTGTAACAAAGATCTTTTGTAAAATGGAAGAGTCGACTCATAATCTCAATTTTGTGCAATCTCCATACATTCCAGTGTTCACATATGACACTTCTAAAAAACATTATGAAATCCATTGATAAAATGCTTAGTTTTTCCCTTCAAAGTGGAATAAAAAGCAAGAAAAAATACCTAATGTGAAGCGGTTAAATATTTGCCTACTTAAAGAAAGTGTTAGCCTAGGAATCAACTCGGCTAAACTCATGGGTAAATTTCTCCTTGTTAACAGATTATAGAAGCTATGTAGTAATAAAAAATCTCTATGGGTGACAAGTGGATTCATCTCTATTTCTTAAAAAGGGAAAGCATATGGATAATTAAGGCAAATTCTAGCACCTCCTAGACATTAAGACAAGTGCTCGTTACAAAAGACTTGATGCACTTATCCATAAAAAAAAAATAGGAAATTGTAGATATACATCTTTTTATTTCTAGACCTGGCATGATACAGGTCCCTTATATAAGTTACAAGATTTCCAAGCCCTCAAAGCAATCATCATCGCTATAAGCATCAAAGAGTAAACACTCATAAAAGATAACACATGATATGAGCCAACTCACTCTATTATATGTTTAAAGGAAATTATGGAAATGATCCCTTAATACTCCCACAACTAATCCAGACATGATTCAATCCAATGGTTTCTTAACAAATTGATGAAGTTCATTAATTTCTCTTATAAAGAACTCCTATTAAGGGCATTAAACAAGAAACCATTGGTGTAAACTAGTACGGGACTCTAGCTTTATTCTATTTAGCTCTTTTATCTTATGGGTTGTTGTTAAGAGGAAACTTGCACTAAGGATACATTAAAGTTTCCTATAGTAAATACAAAATTTTCACTATGGAAGGTTGTTAGTGAAGACTTGGATCATCTGTATTTCAATTACAATTTCTCGTCTATCTTATGGAATGATATGGACAAACTCATTTATTCATATTTATTTTCATATCATTTGGATGGGTTTTGTCACTATAATTGGTCTTTATTGTATTATTTAATTATTATTTAAATTATTGTGCCTTACATTTAATTTGTGTTTATAGGGGCAAAATTGTCATATTTTGGTTTAATTATGATTAATTGATTTTAGGACAATTGATGCTACATTATTTGTAATTTTTATCGTAGGGTACTTAAAAGATAAAAGAAGCAGCAGATAAAAGACCAAACACAGTAGGTGGAGAAGGAGCATAAAACGATAGCAGTAGTGGATAGCTAGCGAAGGAGCAAAATGACAATAGCAGCTGAAACAAGGATGTTATCATTGGTGTGAAGAGTTAAAACGTGCACTGGAGACCAAAAACCCACAATAGGAAGAAAAGAAATGAAGATAGCAAAGGAGGGTGCGTTGGTTTTAAATAAAAAGAAGAAGTAAACGCGCCAGCAAAAATGACAACGTTGGGAAATAAAGAAGAAGCAAAATGCAGATGTAGAGAGGGGAAGAAAAGGAAGACGAGGGTTTTAATATGCGTTGGTTTTTAAGATAGTGAGGTTTTTCAGCGTGAGTTGGTTTTGGAAAAAAAGAACATAAAGAACACAGAAGTGAAAAAGAAAAGGGGGTTTTGTCGGTAGTATTCTTCACGAATGGAGACCCAGGCGAGATTTCATTCCCTTTTTCTCATCTCCCACAAATCCAAACCATCTTTCTCATCTTCCATGGCTGATTATTGGAGCTTATTGTTGGCAACATCTTCGATAGTTTTTCGTGGCTAGTTTATCCTAATCCTCCGATTTAATGGCAATGGCAGGAGTTTGAGTCTTCAAAGGGGAGTTTAAGCTACATTAATCTTCTACCCATTTAATTATTTAGTGATTCCTAGGTTTTAGGATAACTATTTAATTATTTGGAGTTATGTTGATGATATATTTGTATTGGAAGATTTATGTAGCTAGGTTATTGTTTAGCGACTGATATTGTGCTGACTATGGGTTAATTTCATTACTTTGTTTTGGGTCAAGACTTTATATTGAGATTTTAGTGATTATTTGGTGATTAAGCAAGGTGGCTTGAATGATTAGATCGTTATATCGGTTGCTGGCTTCAATTCTGTTTTATTAATTATTGAGTAATAATTGAGCATTGGTTTTTAATATCCTTAATTCTATTTTACTATTCTGGTGGCAGTTAGTGGATTGGGACTTTGGAAATATTTTGTGACAATTCGAGGTGGCTCAATTGTTGGATTAAAATCTTGATTATAAATCTTGGTTCACTGTTTTTAACTCTCATATTTGTTTAAGCGATGATTGCCTGTGCTATTGAATTGGAGGGTTACTTTTATCATTGTTAATCATTTGTGTTTTTCATTCCATTCACTCACTACCATCTCATATCACTTATTTTAAAGTTAAAATACCAAAAACAAGTCCTTTATGTTTATTTTAATTCATTGCAATTTTTAGTGATAGTTAATCAAATCAAAACCCATTCTATAGTTTAGGTTGCATTGCATTTAGTTACTTAAGAATTTAATTTCATTTTTGGCTCCTCAAAGAGAACAACCTGAGGTTGCACTATATGCAATCACTGGTTAAATTTTGAAGTAACCCCAAGGTGACATCAAACTTAGGTTGTTTCAGATATACTTAAACTTTTTTTTAATGTAACTTCTTCAACTAGACAAGCATAATATATTGGGCTTCTAAAGTACAATTCCATATTAAAGGGGACTAAAGGATGTTTAGGTTAGCATTTGAACATCAGTTCATTTCATATGGAATGAAAGGTCTTATGAACTTTTAGGGATGAAGTGACCATCGCTTAGAGATTGTTAAAAAAAGTTAAGACTGTTGCAATTGCTAGAGACACCTAAAATCATCAACCTTTGGAGACTATAGTAAATTCCTCCTATTTCTTTTTCCTAAAGGGAAGCTTATTTGCACTAAGTGTTACCCTAATCTTTATTACTTCATCTTTTAAGGTGTAAACATTACTGCTCATAGTGTTATTCTAATAAAATTCTTTACTTGTCTTTAAAAAAAATATTTTAAACTTCATTTCAAATTTAAAGTATTTTATTTGAAGTCTAAGATCAAATTACAAACTCTTAAAAATTTAATCACATGCTTTATTTTATTTCTTCAACTTGCTTTTATTTGCCTCATATTTGTTGATCGTTTTGTAAGCTTTACAATTTATAGCCTTCAAAATACCACAAGTGCACTGGTCATGATTTGTAGTATATGAAGGGTCGATCCCACGAGGAAGGTGAATTAATATAATCCTATGTTATCTAAGGCTTAAAAAATTAATAAAATGAAAATAAAAATTACACAAAAAAGTAAATACGGGAAAGTGATTATCAAGAAATTAATTTGCAAAATTAACTCAACAAAATCAAATATTGAAAACCAACAATTCAACAATAGGAAATCACACAAGAGAATTTAGCAAATTATGAGAGAGGGATTTATCCTTTCATCAATGCTAACCTAATCACTTTTGTGTTATTGGGATGTCGGTTCTAGACTATCATATGGTGAATTACTCTCTCTCTAGTTATAATCACTAAGCCCTAATTAATAAACCCTAATCAAGTCGAGTCACCAAAATTGTTATCTC
>JANZXP010000004.1:31821266-31832159 GCA_027576715.1 Erythroxylum flavicans | reverse complement strand
GCTAAATAACTTTCTCATTTACAGGGAGAGGTCAATTAATATCATTTGTTCTTAACTCCATTAATGTACATTGGGCTTCACACTTGGAATTTCCCTAGGCTGTCAATAAATTTATGGATATGATATTAAGGAAATTTCTTTAGTCAGGAAAAAGATCAGGAAAGTATAATGTAAGCATGAAATAGATTAATATATGCTTACCTAGGATAAATTGAGGTCTCAATCTAATCCTATTAAAGACCCTCAGTATAATGGATAAGTAATACTTATAGAATAAGTGGGTTCATAAATACTATATCAAGGGTAGGAACTTATGGACTTTTATTCTTACAAACTGGACTTCCACTACTATAAAAGGAATAGTAAAAGTTATAAGTATAATATGAACTAAAGTAACTAAGCTAGTGGGAAATTTTGAGGATACAAATTTCTAGAACGAATCAGAAAGAGTCTCTCTACGATGTAGGAGTAAGGTTATGTACTATTAGACCTCCCTAGATCTCGTGACTTAGCAGGATTTCAACTGGGTGTTAATGATGATGATGAAATTTCTAGAATGACGATTGGACCTTTAAAGGTCCACTAAAAAATGTCAATAGATTGTCACCTATAAGAAATATACTACATGAAAATATAACCGTGGATAAAACCTCTGATTACAAGGATAACATTCTTAATAATATTTCTTAACCTTAGTTGCATCAGGAGATTCTCAACACTACCTTGGCATGAACAAGCAACACAAAAATATATGGTAGCCTCAAGTAATGACAAAGTCACAATTTTTTGTGTAGAAGATTTTAACAAGGGCCTCATCCTAAAGTTACTTAGTTAAAAATTGTTTAGTAAAATATGCACTTCCGAGAGCCTCCATCATCTTATGGAAAGCTATCAAGGAAAAACTCCTTATAGTGGATAAACTCTATAAATTCCTTATAATGCCTAACATATATGTTTTGCGTATAAATGCATTAGAGAATATATCCCATCTCTTCCAATGTGAGTTTTCTAATTAGTCATGGCTAATGATATTGAAGATACGTCAACTAAATGACCCACCAACTGAGTGGAAGGTAGAGATGGCAATTAATTTTTTGTCAATTTGAAATGTCAAATTGAAGTCATTTTCAACAAAACAATGTCATTTTTCATATAACGGTTGGACCTCGGGTCAGGCTGGACCTAAGCAACCTAAGCTTGAGCCTAATTCAATGTTTAATTTTTTAGAAATATTATGATTGAGGCTCGATCCAAGGCCTAGTCAACCTTAGCTTAGCTAGCTGACTTTAGGCCAGTCTAGGCCTAGACCTAGTTGCCATTCCTAGTGAAAGGACATCATTCAATAGAGCTCTACAATTTTTCATAAAAAAGATCCTAATATGTGGTGCTTTTAATTACACTTTCCTATATGGTCTTATGCATTTGAAAAGAAAGAAATAATTGCATATTTGATGAAATATTTCTAGATACAAAAAAATTTTGCAAGTAGGTATGTTAAAAAATCATATTAGAATTTTTCTCTCTTCAATGTTAAATACCACATTTCCCATGGTGTTGCTAATTCCTCGGGTATCTATCGATCTAATAGAGGTAGTCTCGATATACACTAAAATGTATAAACTTTTATTCTTGAATGAAGTAGCAACATATAAACTTACTTAGTTTTTTGAAGGATTGTTCTTTTCTCATAATCTTGCAACCACTACCTTCAGACATGCAAAATGGATGTTGTACACTAAAATGGATTAACACAAATAAAGACAGTATAATAGTAGTCTTTTGCCACACCTAAAATTTTCTCAAGCTAAACACAGTGTGGTAGAGGATTTAATGAAAGTTGTGAAATTTTGGTTTTTTTCCTTCGGGTGGTGATCGTAGCAAATGAATGATACATGGTGTGTCATAGCTGCTCTCCTTTGATAACGAGCATATGGTACTAAGAAAATGAATTTCTTTTCTCACTTATGGGTCCTTTAGGAGAGATAAAGAATCGTATCTTCAAACTAACATGTAGATTATACCATTCCAAATACTTGCCCTTAGGCCTAATTATTAAAACAAGGTTAAAGAAGGTTAAATGTCCCTCAAGTAGCAGGCCACCAAAAAGCATCCTATTATCACCCAAAAGTGTGGTGTTAGAATATAGTCTAAATAATGGCCATATCCTATATATATTAATATAATTAAAGAGTTATATACAGCCAATTATTAATTGAATAAATCGTAATCATTTAGTTTGGTCACTTGATTGACATATCAGGTTAAAAGTTATATATAAATTGGTCATCTCTCTACTAATTATGGTTACAAAAAAGTTTTCATCAAGTTCTTTTCTATATAATAGTAAGAGAATCAAGAGAGAGAGACCAATTTTAACCAAGAACACAATAGAGTTTCTTGATCTCTCTATGATAATGACTTCTTCCATATTAGGTGCACAATGTTATATCTTATTATTTATGACAATTGTTTATTCAAGATCTTAAAGTCATAAATGTCAAATTTGTTTTTATGTCATAAAGATTATGGTTTTATATGTGGTATCATGGCAAGTGTTTTAAATAAACACAAAGCACAAAATCATTTCATCTCTAAATTAGTTAACTGTAATGTTTAAGAAATACATTAGGTTAACCAAGTTCAAAGGGTGCTTCTTTTGTTTAAGAAGAAAACCTTACGAAAGAATGTGACTTAGATAGCATTTTAGTGGAGTTTGGACACTTCAACAAAGCCTAATGTTTTTCTATTAGTTTTCGTAATTAAGAATTGTCAATAACTATTGTTCTATCTTTCAAGTCCAAATTTAGAAATGGTACTTATAAAACTTTTTCCAATTTCATATAGAGGTTTTAGATTTCCAATATTGAGAAAGAAAATAGAAACTTGTTCCAATAAATTAGCCAAGTATTCTAGACCGAAAATCCATGCTTAACTTTTCAAATTAGTATTATTATTGGTGCCTTTTTAAATTCAAATCATATAACTTCAATTTTTTTATTAATTGTGTAATTATCAAGCTCTTCAAAATGAATTCTTTTTATCATAAAACTTACAAACTTTTGTTTTTCAATTTTCACTGTTTCTAAAATTTCATGCGATATTTTTTATTTTAATTTCATGTTATATTTTGTTAATTTTATTAATGATCTCATCTTATATTTATGTATGTTATTATTAAAATTAAAAATTATATGTTACTTATGGAATTTATACAGGATATTATAAAATGATAGTTTGTTAGTCACCAAAGTGACCAAATTAATTTGTTAGTCACCAAAGTGACCAAATTAATTAAGTGATTTTTGTATAAATATTCATTTATTTATAAAATATTAATGCATATTATCAAATTAATTATATGGGTAAATGACGTTCATTAGTTGATAAAATTTTATAATTTATCCAAAGGTAAATTAATACTTTATAACTAATAAACATAATAGACTAAAATAAATATTTGCTTGTCAAATATGTTAAGTATCTAAAGATATTGGTTGTATTTGATGAGTTTTGTGTGATTATCTAGTAAAGTTTATATGGAATTAAACTTATCATAATATATTGTTGAGCTTTCTCAAAAGAAACCTATAGTATATTTTAAATGTTTAATTATTTGAATATGATAATTTATTGAGTATTTATGTGTTTACAACTTTTTTGATCACGACTTAGCATTGTTAGAAGAAAAACCTATTGCTATTATGAATACGAGCAGTATAGTTAAGAAGATAAACTATAAAGCATAGGACAGGTCTAACATATTATGTCTTAATTTTATATAAATAATTATTACCAACAGCATTAAGACTACTGTTTTAGAAATTGAAAGTGCCAAAGAATACCTTAAACTTGTAGAACAACATTTTCATTCTACAAGTAAGTCTCTCACTAGTACACTAATGACTGAGCTTTTGACCTTAAAGTTTGATAGGCCGCAGATCATGCAGCAGTATGTCCTCGAGATGACAAATATTGCAACAAAACTAAAGGCCCTAGGTATAATAATTGATCACTCCTTCTTAGTGCAATTCATTACGAGCTCATTACCTCTTGAGTATGAAACTTTTCCAATTAAGTATAAAAATAGTATATTTTAGATCAAAAGTAACCACTTTCAATCACCAACCATTTTTCATTGAAATATGTTATAAGTTTTCATTTTCTTATAGTTTCGTATTCACTCCCCACCTTTATACTTCATTCTTTTTTTATGTTGATGCAATATATCTGTTTATCCAAGTGCTTAATTGAAGTTTTCTATAATATTCTAGCGTTCCAATTCCTTTCATTCTTAAATACCCATCATTTTGTCATTTATTTTTCACGGTATTTTCCCTTATCTATTGAATTCCCAATCCCTTTTTCATTCAAATTCCCACTATTTGCCAATCAATATATATGTTATCCTAACAGTGTACTATAATGAAAATGTGAAAGGTGGTCAGCTTGGCCACACCAAGATTATTACATTATTGTTTGGGTATACTCTTGATCAAAACTAAGATTATATAATTAAGAACATACCCATAAATATATGTACAAAATTTTCTCTAATTTTTGTCTCTATTTCTTTGTGTCTCCACTATTTCTAGATTTTTTTAATTATTTACAATCTTTAGTTCATTATTATTTTTGTATTGAGTTATGTTTGTAACATGTTTTAATTATAATCAATGAGTTAGTGGTGATTAAAGATTTCTATCACCATTTATTGGTAAAAAAAATTTGCATATGTATTTCTAATGTGTGTTTTGATAGTGCCATTCTATTCTTTATATCTTTGTATTCATATTGGTGCTTAAATTTCTAAAGCTGGCAATTAAAGCGAAGCCTTAATATAGAGAAACTTAATTAAGGCTTTGTGAGAAGTGTGAAGTTAATAACCACCAAATGTTAATCTGCACATGTGCATGAAAACTATTTTACATTTATTTATAATTTAAGAATTATGTGGGGATTAGCCTTAGAGAAATTGTATATTTGTGGGGTCTCATACGCTTTTGTGATTTATCTACATGTGTATTTATAAGATTATGTTTGAATTTAGATAAATATTAACCGATATCTCCATGACCTTTTAGTTCACCCATAAATTAAAAGAAAAATAAGCAAAAATATACTAAATCAATAATAAGAGCTATAATTATATCAACCAAATTACTTGTTAAAAAGCTTTGAAATACATTTAAAATATATTTTGGTAATTTATAAAGAACTAAATAAAAAGAAAAATATAAAAATACAAATTATAGTACAACCAAAAATAAAAGTAAATATATGAAATGAAAAGAAAATTAGAAAACTAGCAATTACTAATGTCATCATGAATACTCTCACTAGTTGCTCCTTTAAAGAGAAAGGAACAAAAGTCTTGAGTGGCATCTAAAATCTAACATGGTTGAAATATCGACTTATTGCATCTCCTTTCCAATCTAATAAGTTGTTTTAACCCTTTTGGAGTTCTTGCATCACAAGTTTTTGTTGCTCCTTGACAACTAGATGATAATGGCATGATGTTTCTCCAATTTAATAACCATTCTCTATAAATTCTCCAACATTGAGTTAAGGTAGTGATTATAGACTCTTGGGTTGAACAACTATGTAATTTCACCATAATATCTAGCAATATATGCTCTATTATCCTATATTCCTCCTTAGCTTCCACCACTGATACATAACCCCTTCATAACCAATTAAAACATATGATTTACTAACCTTTAATAAACCTATGTACCCCATAACGTCAAGGTCAAGGAACAACATTGAATATGCATTAGTCATCTCAGGTAGGTAAGGACATGCATATAGGTTCTTTGTTAGCCGTATTAATTATATAAGAGCCTTAACATATAACTCCCTTTTTTCTTTTTGCTATCTGTTAAAAATGATTTGTGAATTAGTAACACATGTTGCATTTATGATGCTCTACTGGGCTCCATGGCTAGAATAAATCTCTTAGGATCACTAGCTATGTACTTTCTTTTATACCCAAAATAATGTGAACAAATGCTTGAGACAAATCTTTATCACGAGCGAGGTAATATAGAAACTCTTTATTTTCATGATATTGAAGTTGTGATCTCTATATGTGCTTCAAATAATTCATACATGTAGATATATCTAGAGGGAAGTTTAATATAAAGATTTGGTATGGTTATGATTCCACAAACTTAAGTTTGTAAAACCATTAATTACTCCAATTTGTATAATAAAAATCAAGAATCCCACACCCCTATCCAAAATTTTATTTCCTTTAGGTCAACCTAATTTGCGTTTCTTTTAACATTAAAATTGGACAACACTTTTAAATCAATTCTATATAAGCATTTACATGTATCGTGAAAATTTTTATCTAGCCTGCATTCTTAATTTTTTCCACCTTTATTATTAAACCCTTTTTAAAGAAAGAATATGATAGATGCATAATTGATCATATTTATACCCTATATTTCATGTAATTTTGGTTGATATTTTATACTTTTATTGTATATTTGGTACTTAATATGCCTCAAGTGTGTTTACAGGTTATAATTTCCTTCACAGACTTCAAAGAGAAGAATTTGAATGAAAATGCAACATAAAACGAATAATTGGAACATAGAAGGGACACACACCCTTGCATCAGCCCTTGTACTTCTCTCAGGCTATGTAGATAAACGGTTGTGTATCAACTTGGGCATCTACTAAAACGCTAAAATTTACTATAAAAAGATGTGTTTAAAGGAAAAATGGAGGAGGATACATACAGAGATGCTCAGAGACTTTGAGAGGTGACTCAAGGAGCGATTTTGATATAGATAAATGGAAAATATGAAGAAATCATCGAAAGATCCATCATAATTCAAGATCAAACATATATGTTGTAAGAACATTCGATAAGAGATAAAAAGGGAGACTTAGAATTATGAACCTTTTGTTTTCTATTCGTTTTTCTTTCTGTTATTGTTTGATTTCGTCTTCAATCATTGTAACTAAATTTTATTAGTGTCTAGGCAAAATGAAATCTATATTTATGTCATAATATGTGATGATTCGTTTATTTAATGTAATTGTTTTGATTGATCTATTATGATTCAACTACATGTTTAATATATTTTCTAATATATCTAAAATATTATATCATAACTTGATTTCATAACATAAATATTGAAAAATCCTTGTATGAATAGATCTAACGTAATTAAAAGGAGTTGATTACAGCCCTAGAGATATGACGACATAAATCCTCCAGATTAGGGTCAAGCCTAATAGAGAAATTCACAAATTAGTAAAACAATCTTATAAACTTTAACCTGAGTAATTCGATTAATAACTTTAAAATTAGTTGTTATTAGACTCGAGAGAGCAGTTAGCATAATATAGGAGTTTTCATGGTCTAATAGTTAATAAAAGAATTGCATAATAAAAGATCAACTAGTTAAGAATTTTTAGGAGGATTCGTAACCTAGAAACTAATCTTTGATATCGATAGTTTTCCAAGTGATTTGTCATTTTTCTATTGAATCTTGCTGCCTATTTTATTTTATTTGTTTAAGTTTTATCTTATTTAACTAAAAATAAAAAGTCCAATTCGTAGACTAGATAATAAAATAATGGTAACTACTAGTATTCATCATCTTCGTGGGATCAATCCATACTTGCTGGTACTAGCTATAGCTATGTTGTGTTTTTGGGGTTATTTTATTGACTAAGTTGTAGGTCAGTAAATTTGGCAGGGATGGTGATAGTAGGAAAATATTAGTTTTATTAATCTAGTCATTACTTTAATTTCTTTTATTCTGCTTTATTTTTGTTTATACTTTATGTTATTTTATTAGTTTAGTTCATTTCTTTAATTTTAAACTTAGACTCCTGGTTAGTTTATGACCCGGTACATCTAAGAACTTACAAGATGTGGATCTTAAAATAGAAAGGACTGTACAAAGTAATCTTCGTAGGACTGATTTGCGAGAGTTTGAACTAGATTATCAGATAAAAGGCTTGGAAAGTCACATGGATACAAAATAATCTAATAATATCGTAGACCATCCACATACAATGTTAGATTATGTTAGGCCTGACCTAACTGGTGCGGAATCCAGCATAATGAAACCGACTATTAAGGTGAACAACCTTGAAATTAAGTCGAGCATCATCCAGAGGGTGCAGCAGTTAGTCCAGTTCGATGGACTCTAAGATGAAGACCCTAACATGCATATCTCTAATTTTTTATAAATCTGTAATATGCTTAAAATAAATGGAGCAAATGATGATACAATTATACTGCTTCCATTTTCCCTGAGAAAAAAGGCTAAATAGTGGTTGAATTATATGCCACATTTGTTACTTACTATATAGGAACAAGTGGTGAAATTTTGTTTACTAAAGTACTTTTCCCCTGTAAAGTCTACGAAGTTAAGGAATGAAATCTCATCATACTCCCAAACTAAAGGTGAATCATTGTATGACACATGAGAGAGATTCAAATAGATGCTCTAACAATGCTCACATTATGGACTACCACTTTGGATGCAAATCTAGACTTTCTACAATGGGCTAAGTCAAGCTATAAGGTAGTTAATTAATGTAGCCGCTAGAGGGACACTAAATAATAAAACACCTGAAGCAACCTAAAAGTTGATTGAAGATATGGCCATGAATAACTAATAATGGTGCTCAGCTAAAGCATGAACTAACAAGCTAGCGAGAGTTTATGATGTAGATGTGGTGGTGTAGTTAGCTAATCAAGTGGAGGCCCTAAGCAAGAAGATAGACATATTCACTAAGTCTCCATAAGGAAGGGTGATGTAGTATGAAGCGTGCGGGCTATATCACTAAGGACAAAATTGTCAATCAGTTCAGTCCAAACATATGTTTAGAGGAACCACTCTAACTTTTCATAGGGTAATCATGGACAACAAAAAAATAATCCTCCATTTGGATTCTATCCACGAGCGTCATAGCTAAAGAAACCTGGTATGGATGAGCTGATTATAGAATTCATTCAAGAATCAAGGAAAAAACATCACTAAAATGATGTATCCATACGAAACTTGTAAAGAAAGATAAAAGAAGTAGTGTGTAAAATATTCTCTTCCTGCACACCCTGTACAAGTTCTACTTTTGTATTTATAAAGCCAAAGTTTATTACTCGAGACAGTTTGAAATCAACTTAGATTTTACAACATAAATTATATCTAAATAAAGATAACATATCTAAAGCTAGTCATTTATATCACTACAAACATTAGAAGATTTACACTTGCTGTTAAGAAGGATTACGTAAAGAAGATAACAGATCAGATTGTTGTTGAGAAAATTATGCAGAGAAGATTGCACATGTTGTTGAGTCTCTTTATCACTCCCCCTCAAGCTAAGCAGGGGAGCATGCGAAATTCCAAGCTTGTAACTTAGAAACTCGAACTAATAACAGGCCAAAGGTTTGGTGAGACATCAGCTAATTGCATATATGACCGGACAAATCACGTCATAAGAGCCCCAAGTGCAACACGTTCTCGAACATAATGATAATCGACCTCAATGTGTTTAGTGCGAGCTTTAAGTAGGGAAATAACTGTTAAATACAATGCACTAATATTATCACAATATAGTATAGGAGGATTACATAAGTGGATATCAATGTCTCGGAGAATATGCATTATCTAAGTAAGCTCTACAGTAGTTGAGGCTAAAGCTTGATATTCTACCTCGACACTTGACTTAGACATAATAGGTTGTTTTTTAGAGCCCCAAGAGATTAAATTAACACCAAGAAAAATGCAGAACTCAGTTTTTGATCGTCGAGTAAATGAAGACCCAGCCCAATTAGTGTTGAAAAAAACACTGGATTTACTTTTAGAGGAAGAAAGAAATCGTATCCTATAATCAAGAGTTCCTTTTAACATACCTCAATATATGCTTTACAGCTTGAAAGGGAAACAATAGAAGGATTATACATGAATTGGAAAATGAAGTTCACTGCATGAGATATATCTGGCCTTGTAAGTGTTAGATATTCTAAAATGCTGACCAAGGAACGATAAGTTGAAGTATCATAACTTGGTCCAAAATCAGTGTATAATTCATTTTTTTGTGCGAATGGAGTGCTGATGGCCTTGGATTTAAGCAGCTTGGCCTTTTTTAGCAATTCATAAGCATGTTTACTTAAGAAAGAAATAGTCCATTTTTTAAGTGAGTTAGCTCGACGCCTAAGAAGAAATGAAGTGGTCCAAAAAATGAAATGATCTAAGATCCTTCATAGCAAACTCTCGTTGTAGATGAAGTAAAAATCGTTGAAGAAGCGAATCAATATTACTTGTGATAATTATATCATCTACATAAAGAAGTATAATGATGGTACCTTCTGAGTTATGTAGAACGTACAGTGAGAAGTATAATGCTGGTACCTCCTGCTTGACTAAAAAAGAAGTCGATGTTGAGAAGAAAAATGTTGAAGCGATCATACCACACTCGTGGAGCCTGTTTAAGCCCGTATAAAACTTTCTTTAGTTTGCAAACATGATGAGGAAGAGCTGGATTTGAGAAACCAGGTGGTTGAGTCATTAAATGGTCTCTCAAAGTTCGCCATGTAAAAACTCATTTTTCACATCAAGTTGTCGAGTACTCTACCTAAAGGTCATGTTGACTGCCAAAACAGTCTATATAGTGGTTGGTTTTACCACAGGACTGTATGTTTCATCGAAGTCAATTCCCGTTACTTGTGTGTTTCGTTGGGCAACCAGTCAAGCTTTATGTCTTTCAATAGTTCCATTAAGGTTTATTTTAGTCTTATAAACCCATTTTCTTCTTACAAGGATTAGCCTCAAGTGCTCTCGTTTCTTCCCTCATAGCATCATACCAATAAGGTATTGATAGAGCTTGATTGAATGACAGTGTCTCTGTGTATAGGTCTAC
>JANZXP010000004.1:31771927-31818282 GCA_027576715.1 Erythroxylum flavicans | reverse complement strand
TGGTTAGAATCGCAATATCCAACTACACGTTGACCAAGTAATTCATCCCGCTCAAGTGCTAAACCAACATATACGGTATCTTGGATATACCGTATAATCCATTTCACAGCTTGCCAATGAACCTTGCCCGGATTATGCATGTACCTGCTTACATCACTAATAGTTTATGAAATATCTGGTCATGTGCATACCATTGCATACATCAAACTTCCAAGTGCATTAGCATATGGGACTTTTGCCATGTATTCTCGCTTTTCATCTGACTTTGGAGATAACGGGCTACTTAGTTTCAAATGAGGAGCAAATGGGGTACTTACATGTTTTAAATCTTCATTTATATCAAAATGTTATAGTACCTTCTTCAAATACTGCTTCTGTGTCAGCCAAAGCTTGCCTGTCTCTCTATCCCTGCTTATCTCCATGCCGAGAATCTTCTTAACTTCTCTCAAATCCTTCATCTCAAACTCTTTACTCAACTGAGCCTTTAATCTGTCAATCTCAACTTAAGTCTTCGCTACTATCAACATATCATCAACATACAAGAGTAAGTAGATATAGGACACATCTCGAAGTCTGCGCAAATACACACAGTGATCGTATTTCCTTCTTGTGTATTTCTAACCCTTCATAAACTTGTTAAATGGTTTGTACCACTTTTTTGGAGATTGCTTCAGTTCGTACAACAATTTGTTTAGTTTGCAAACCTAATTATCTTTACCAACAACCTTGTATCCGTTTGGCTAAGTCATATAGATTTCCTCCTTCAAGTCACTGTGTAGGAATGCGGTCTTCACATCAAGTTGAGCTAGCTTTAAATTCAACTGCACTACTAAGGCCAACAAAATTATAATGGAAGAATGTTTAACAATTGGAGAAAATACCTCATTATAATCAATTCCTTCCTTCTAAGCATAGCCTTTAGCCACTAATCTTGCCTTATAGCGAACATCATCTTTGTCAAGAAATCCTTCTTTCTTTGCAAACACTCATTTGCATCCAATTGCCATCTTGCCCATCAGTAGTTGTTTCAGCTTCCACGTTTTATTCTTCTGAAGAGATTGCTTCTCTTCTTCCATTGCACCTTTCCATCTACCACTTTCTGAACTTTGGACAGCTTCTAAAAAGGTGGATGGAACATTATCAACAACTAGAAGTGTATAAGCCACCATGTCAGTAAAACGAGCAAGTCGGCAATTGACTCTGATTGTTACGGAGGTTCCTGGGTTGGAACCTCTTCCTCTTTTGACTCTTCTTCCGTCATGGGAGAATCACTAGTAGTGCTTTTTGCTGGGATCACCAGTGTCTGTTCAAACTCCACCTGGTTCGGCATACACTCCACCTGCTGCGAATTACCATCAGCCCCTTCTGGAGTTACCTTATTTAACATGGCAGATTCATCAAAGGTAACATCCTTGTTGATAATTGCCTTCGTTGACGCTAGACACCACAAACGGTATCCCTTAACTCTAGCATTGAAGCCCATAAATAAGGCTTTCTTTGCTCGTGGGTCCAACTTTGATTCATTCACATGATAATATGCGGTAGAACCAAAATTACGCAAAGAATCGTAATCTGTTGTAGGTTTCCCAGACCACACCTTTAAAGGAGTCTTGCCACCTATAGCAGATGAAGGCAAGCGATTGATGAGATGTTGAGCGTATGTCACAGCCTCAACCCAAAATTTTCTGCCTAACCCAGCATTAGACAACATGCAACGATCTTTCTCCATTAATGTCTTGTTTATACACTCCGACACCTCATTCTGTTGTGGTATTTTTCTAACTGTGAAGTGCCAAACTATGCCACACTCTTGGCATACTTCCAGAAAAGGATCACTCTTGTATTCTCCACTGTTATTTGTTCGGAGAACTTTGATCTCCTTCCCGCCTGGTTTTCAACCTGAGCTTTCCACTTAAGGAAAACCCCAAGCACATCATCTTTGTTCTTCATAGTAAACATCCACACTCTTCTGGAAAAATCATTAACAAAAGTGACAAAATAATGCCTACCTCTAAGTACGGAGTCTTGGATGGTTCCCACACATCTGAGTGCACATAATCCAAAATCCCCTTGGTATTATGGATAGCAGTGCCAAATTTCACTCTTTGTTGTTTTCCCAAAATACAATGCTCACAAAATTCTAATTTGCAAGTCTTCGTACCTTCCAACAATCCATGCTTGGCAAGAGTTTGCAAGGATTTTTCACCAGCATGTCCCAATCACATATGTCACAGCTTTGTTGCCTCTACATTCTTTTTGCTACTTGAAGTTGCTATTGCTACCATCCCAACCACTGTACTACCTTGGTAATAATATAGCTTGTCCTTTCTCACGCCTTTCAACATTACCAGTGCTCCTGAAGTTGCTTTAAGAATTTGATCTCGTATCATTACTACTAGGCCTTTTGATTCTAAAGTCCCCAAAGAGATGAGATTCTTTTTCAACTTTGGCACATGCCGCACATCCCTTAAAATTCTGGTGGATCCATCATGATTCTGCAGCTTGATTGAACTTATCCCGGCTATTTTACATGGATTATCATTACCTATGTTAACAACCCTGTCATCGAGTTCTTCAAAATCAAAGAACCACTCCTGGATGGGAGACATATGGTAGGAGCAACCTGAATCTAAAACCCACTCATCTGGATACGATGTTGAAGGTGAAACCACCAAAGAGATATCTGATTCCGCATTACTTTTACACTTTGCAACATTTGCATCTTGCAGAGCCTTCCCTTTCTTCTTCAATTTTGGACAGTCTTTCTTCCAGTGTTCTTTCTGTCTCTCACGACAGAAAGCACACTCATCTTTGGCAACTCGGCTTTTTGATTTAGATCTTCCTCTTTTCCCCTTTGACTGGCTTTATTGACGACCTCTTGCTACCAATGTTTCATCTGCTGTAGCTGTTTTGTTTTTCATTTTATCCTTTTTTCTTAATTCATGATTACACAAAGCAGAACATACTGCGTCTAAAGACACATTCTCCTTCCCATGAAGTAACGTAGTCTCCAGGTGTTCAAATTCATTGGGAAGAGATGATAACAACATCAAAGCCAAATCTTTATCCTCAAATTTAACATCTAAATTCAACAGGTCTACCACTAACTGATTAAACATAGTGATGTGTTCATTCATAGTAGTATCTGGTTGGTAATTAAATCGGAACAACCTTTTCTTCATAAGGAGCTTATTCTGACCACTCTTCTTTAGAAATTTGTTCTTCAATGCCTTCCACAATTTAAGTGTAGAAGTCTCGTTCTTGAAAGCATACTTCTGCTCTCTAGATAAACACGATTGAATTGTTCTATATGCCAACCGATTTATGATACTCCAATCCTTATCCTCAACATCTTCTGGTTTCTTTTCGTCAATGGCAATGTCAAGACCCTGCTAGAAAAGGGAGTCCAAGAGCTCCCCTTGCCACATGCCGAAATGGCCAGTACCGTCAAATATCTCTACCACCAATTTCAAACTTGACAACAGAATCCTCGACCATAATGACGAGGAAGCCGATGTCCCTGGTGTTTCTTGATCATTATGTGCCATTACAGACTCAAAATATAGTATTCAAGATAATAAAAATTACAAACAAACTAAGGATAAACCTTTTGCTCTGATACCACTTGTTGGAAAAACTGGGTAATTTTTCCTTTAAACTAAACAACTAGTGAATTTGATCGATTCAATAATTCCCAGGATAGACTACAATAGTCTCCTAGATAGAATTACCATTCCAATTTAAATCCCCAGGAAATGCTAGAGGGGTCACAAACGGTCTTACTTAAAATCTGGTCTCCTAGACAAGACTTATGTGCATGGTATATTTTCACAACCTAGACCCATGTATACAAACACAACAATACACGTGAATAGTAAAATACACCCAAATGAACCGTACAAAACACTATAAATAGACCTAACAAATAATATTGAATATTATATTACAACTGAGAAGAAACAGCACCAATAATAAAATTATGGAATAATAAAAGAGATAAGGAAAGAACGCACTCGAAAATTTGATAACAGAGTTCAGCCAAATGCATCTAGTCTTCGAGCACCTCTCAAATGGCCCACTTTTATTTAAATGTGGGAGAAGAGATACAAATTTGGGATGGATATCAATGAGATGGGAGAGCCCTTCTTTTATAGCTCTTAAACTACTCACCATTTGATAATCTATCAATATGGGATAAAAATTGGTACTAGTAACCCACCAATGTGGGATCAAAACATTGATGCCAAAAGATAACATTACCTAGATGCCTAAAAAGAAACAAAGCGGTCCAAGATACTTCATAGCAAACTCTTGTTGTAGACGAAGTAAAAAACGTTTTGAGAATTATATCATCTACATAAAGAAGTAGAATGATGGTACCTTCTGAGCTATGTAGAACAAATAGTGAAGAGTCTGCTTGACTACAAAAGAAGCCAATGTTAAGGAGAAAAATGTTGAAGTGATCATACCATACCTATGGAGTCTGTTTAAGCCCATACAAAACTTTCTTTAGTTAGCAAACATGATGAGGGAGAGTTGGATTCGCGAAACCAGGTGGTTAAGTTATATAAATGGTCTCTCAAAGTTCACTATGTAAAAACACATTTTTCACATCAAATTGTTAAGTTCTCGACCCAAAGGTCATGCTGACTACCAAAACATTCCGTATAGTGGTTGGTTTTACCACAGGATTGTATGTTTTGCTAAGCAACCGTTTCAGCACAACATCTTAAGCTGTTGTGTAAGGCCAACTTAATTGGTTTTATATATTCACTAACACATCCTCTCAAGTGAAAGCCCTTTAGGCTTGAGACTTGCATAGGCTCACTCTACCTTGTGCTGAATAATAGGTGTGTGGTAGGACTAGAACTCACGACCACTTGGTCACAGAGGCTCTGATACCATATTAAGCGACCATTTCACCACAATAGATTAAGTTGTTGTGTGAGGCCAACTTAATTGATTTTATATATTCACTAACATGTTTCATTAATTTAATTCCCGTCATTTGTGTGTTTCCTTGGGCAACTAATCGAGCTTTATTTCTTTCAATAGCTCCATCAGGGTTGAGTTTAGTCTTATAAGCCCATTTACTTTTTATGAGGTTCATGTAAGGTTCAAATGGAAATGGACTCCAGGTATTATTAGCCTGAAGTGCTCTCATGTCTTCCCCCATAGCATCATACCAATGAGGTATTGATAGAGCTTGTTTGAATGATCATGGCTCTGTGTATAAGTCTACGTGAGTCACAAAGAGAACTTCAGATTTGGGGTTGTATAACTTGGACTGTGTAGCTATAGGGTGTATATTAGTGGTTTACTTTGTATAGGTTACTGGGAAGCTGATTTACAGTAATACAATCCTTTGGGCTATAATTTACACTTGGAGAACTTTCAATCAAAGGATCTAATGACATGCAAGTGGGTTCAGTGATGTGTCGCTTGAGAAGTTTGATGGTGGACTTTGTTGTTGTTATTGAACTGCATGATCTCGTGAGACACAATGTATGTGTTGTTGCTGCTGATCCGTGACCATCAAAGGCTCAGGTAACTGATTTTGAGGTTGCGAATTTGTGATAGAGTGCTGCTCCCCTGGTAGTGCTTGGCTTAGTTGCATGTTTGAGATTAATAGCTACCCATGAGAAAGAATTTCATCATGTTACTACTCATTTGATTGAAGATGTTGCACAGGAGTGGGCTATTTTTTTCCTAGGAGAGGAAGATCAACAGGGATTGACATTTCACATTCAACCTGAGCATGGTCTGCATCATTATCATTAAAAAATTAAGAGAATGTGGTAATTGCAACATCCTTAGTTACATGTGCTTAGGAAAAGTTCTGTCACAATAAGGAAAAACACTTTCATCAAAAATTACATGTCTAGAAATGTAGACTCTCTTCATTGAAGGATGATAGCACCTGTAGCCTTTGTGAAGATTACTATAACCAATGAATACATATAAATAAGTCTTGGGCATAAATTTGTGAGTGTTCCTTTTTCTGAGATATGGAAAACGTTTACAACCAAATATCCATATTGATGAATAATGAGGATACTTTCCCTATAATTTTTGAAATGGGCAATCCATATTCAAAACAGGTGATCGAATCTTATTTATAAGAAACACTATAATTAGGAAAGATTCAACCCAAAAACTAAGAGGAAGACCAAATTGGAAAAGAATCGTGAGTCTAGCTCAACCATATGTTTATATTTTCGCTCAACCATCCCATTTTGTTCTGGCAGGAAATATTTTGCAGAATTCCACAATTTTCAATGTGCTCCAAAAATTCCATCTTACCAAACTCACCACCACCATCACATTGGAAATTTTTAATTTTTCTTGAAATTTTATTTTTAACCAATTTCTAAAATTTTAAGAGTGTTATAAATTTCTGATTTATGTGGCAGGGGGTACAACTAAGTGAAACTAGTGCATTCATCAACAAATATCACATAATAATGCATGCATTGAGAAGACATAATGGGCACAAGTCCCCAAAGATCACAATGAACCTTTTCCAATGTAAAATCAGTAACTTGATTACGGGATGTGAAAGGTAGTTTGCAACTCTTACCCAACTAACAATTAAGACAAATTGAATTTTTCTTAAGCCAACTACTAACATCAATACTTTTATTGGAACTTAAAAAGTGTAACATCTTGGAGCTAGGGTGTCCAAGCCGTTCATGCCATACTTCTTCAGGTGCTCTTCCGAACCTCATCGCAGTGAATGCTTAGAATGTTGATTTCTTGCCCCAGAGAGTATACAAGTCTCCCTATAATAAGCTCCTATCCTAAAACGACTAGGTGACCTGCCCAACACCCCACGGTCTCTAGTCGATGTCTAATCTAACTTGAAAGTTCCTCTGGAGCTAAGCCTATTGCCCATTTTTATGCAAAAAGCTTTAACTCAACATTCATAAATATAAACAATAGAGTTCTTTAAAAACTATTTTATTAAAAATTTCGGCAGCATAAAAACTGTATTTTGACATTCCCAAAATTTTCAAAATCCCTATAAAAGTTCAAAACACTTCTATAATCACATTAAAATCTCCACTACAATTTTTTAGACTTCAAGTCCATTTATAATCAATCTCATCAATCACTTCAATAATCTTTGAAAAACTAAAACATATTCATTCATTTAACTTTAAAACATTCATATACATGCATTCTTTACATAGAATACATTCCAAAACATATTCATGAATGTGCAAATGTTCCCAAAAACATTCCTAAGGAAAAAATGCCTACACAGCAACACATGACGAAGTTGACTAGTCGTGAGGTAGAGCCCTTACTACTGAAGTCCTTAAGTATGCACTTGGGAGGTTTCATTTTTTTTATAAAAAAAAAGTGTGTGAGCTAAATGAGTTCAGTGAGTGCTAAATTTTCTATTCAAATCATATTTAACAATTTAAACCTCCCTAAAACAAATTCATCTCAATTCATATAATTCAATGCTAAAATGAAACATGTATGCTTCCAAAAATCAAGTTTCTCAAATCGCTTTTCAAATAAATAGTGGTAGCATTAAAAATGTCACGAATTGCTTACACAACATAGCCTATCACTAACTTCTTTGTTATATGGTACTCTTAGGCATAAAGTCATAGAGCTGGTTCTGCATCGCTTACCCGTGAATGGTTATCTACTAGTTACGGAGTTGGTTCAAAATCGTTTACCCATACTAGGATAACCGCTATACATCGGTAGTTACGAAGCTGGTTCTGCATTGCTTACCTACAACTGGTTAACCACTAGTTGCGGAGCTAGTTCTACATCGCTTACCCGCACTAGGTTAACCGTTATATACCAGTAGTTACGGAGTTGATTCTACATCATTTATCCACAACTGGTTAACTACTAGTTACGGAGCTGGTTCTACACTGCTTACCTGTACTAGGTTAACTGTTATACACCGGTATAATAACATGTATAAAGCCTATCGGTATATCATAGGCTAAAAACAATTTCCTTTTTATCAACTAATAACATCATCTCAATGTAAACTCAAATCATATAAGATTTAACTTCCAGACTTCGATTCATATATTGCTAAAAATAAACTTATATTAGTAATATTCACTTGTAATGTATCATTCACATAAAATTCATAATCAATATTCACTTTACGATAGAATAGAAATCATTTTCATAAAATCAATTTTAAATACATTCATTGTTTTGCAAACTTATCACCAAACATACTCACGCATTCAATGCCTCTCTTTTACCTAAATAAAACGCATTTCACTTAGGCATTTATTTCCAAATTTGAAAATAAGACATTAAAACTAGAATTCGGTTTAACTAAATTTGAGATTAGTTTTTAATCGAGTAATATGTATGCTTATTGTATTTCTGTTTACATCTTTAAGCTAACCTATTGGTCTCCGTTTCCAAATTTAACTTCAAAAGCCACTTAAATACCATATTTTATCCATTCTAACTTACCAATTTCTTCAAAGCACAATCTCACCCAATTTAATTGACTATATTTCAATCATGCATTATGAGTCACGGTTATGACCCATGTCTAAAATCTATACCTCCACATGTTCCTTAATTTTCACATAGCAAACGTTTAAATTAGGTTTTGAGGTATTCTAGAATTAAATTAGGTTTTGAGATCTTCTAGAATTTTTTTCTCCTAGGTCTCTAGTTTTCATATCATCAAAAATAATACCATTTTAACCTCTAAATCATGAAACATGTACCAAATATCATAAGTTGTTTTAACACAGGGGCAATATCAGGTTACCATTTTCAATCTCAATTATCAATATCATTCATCTAGAATTAGTTTTAGGTCTCTCATAGAGATTTTTACTAATATGTCTTAGGTTTCATCTTCAATTAGAATCACTAAATTTAAAGGTCTGTTGGTCGAGTTATGGTCAAAATAATATGACTGGTTTAAGTGAACTGAGAACCAAAGACAAATTTTCACTAAATATGGCTATCTCTTTTATCATGACTTTTGAATCATATCATTCTAAAAACCCTAGCCATGATAGATTCTCTCAAACTTGATTCTTTCGTTTAATTTCTTGACTTTAACCCTTAAATACTTCCAAACTTATTGTTTTCTTCGTTACATGTCAAAATCACATCTTACACCAAAACCATTCTATGCAAAATCCACAAAGCTAGAAATTAAAGCTAGAAAAATTACTACTTTTCTTTCAATCTGTACTTGATCATGATTTCTTCAAATCAAACTCAAAACCCATGAAAATCAGTTGCCACTTTCTTCTTTTCTCCTTAGACGTAAGTCCACCTTTGGCTTCTCTCTTTTCTTTTTTATTTTGGACACTCACGGCTATCTCTCAAAATGAAGAAGGTTTGTCTTACTTTTGGCTTTTTATACTTCCCATTAATGAGACACATTTCTTCTCCTCATGGGCCATCTTTAATGAGTCATCAATCCACTTACACCACATAAAAAGACCAAATTGCCCTTACATTATGTAAAAAAGACCAAAATACCCTTTAATAACTGTAATTCATCAACTAACCAAATTAAACTTTGAAAATATTCCGCAACCATCTTACCATCAAATTGACCACGAAAGACTCTAATTTCTGTCAATATTAATTGATTGGATGCTTTTAAAAACAATTTGAATGAGTTAAAAATCATTAATATCCATTATTTTCCAAAAAAGGGCATTTAATCATAAACTTTCGAAACTTCTAAAATTCATTCGACCGACTTATTTTTGATCCATTTTAGTATCATTGGACTCTAATACCTATCCCAGATAATTTTCAATATTTTGGGATTGGGTCCCCCCAAAAATCACTATTCACTTGAATTTACTATTCAATCAAAAATACTATTCACGGAACATAAAAATATATATTAAATGAAAGGAAAGATTAAGGAACCCCTCTTTATACAAATTTCGTCCTCGAAATTTAACTAAACATACATGTTCAAAAATAAGTGGAAATACAGTGTGCACATCTATTGCTCAAGCTCTCATGTAGCTTCCTCTACCGCATGATTTCTCCACAGTACCTTAACTAAATGAATGATCTTATTACATAGGACTTGTTCTCTGAGGTTGAGGATTTCTACAGGTTCCTCCTCGAAAGTCAAATCTACCTTTAGGTTCACTGATTGTGCTGTGATTACATACGAAGAGTCTGCTAGATACTTGCAGAGCATAGGTACATGGAAGATATTGTAAATCCTCGCGAGTAGAAACCAATCAGGAACAAATTGGAAACTTAAAGCAAACGTATAAAAAAAATCGAAAAGGGAAAAGAAAGCCCTAGCAGACCAAAATCTTTGAATTTCAGAGACGAGGAAGATGACGACCATTGTCGCGGGGTCAGGGGTGTGGGGTCTGGTCGGTTCAAGTTGACTTGGGTTAGGACAAGTTGGGTTATAGCAGATCGGGTTAGGTTATATGAGCTGGCAAGGGATTCTGTCTGGTAGAACAATTTGGGCCCAATTTGTGGGAATGGATGGCTAGTAGATGGAAAGTCCGTTGCACTGTTTGTTTGAACTAACAGAAAAGAGTGGGTCATGAGTCGGGTCGGGCGATTCCAAGTCGGATCAAGCCAGGTTGATTCGGGTCGAGTCTTGTCGGTCCATTGATCGGATTGTAATTTGGTTCAAGCCTCTGCGGCGAGCATGGTAAGTTTCTGGATTCGCTTTTGTTTTGAATTACGGGGATAGAAAAAGAATGGGCGAGAGGTTGTCACCGACCGAAGCCCTATATTGCGAACTTTCTTCCTTTCCTCCGCTTCCTTTAATGTTCCAAGCTTTTAGTCCAAACACACCAGTCCTGTTGTTCTGCGTCGTTACCTCTTCAGAGTCCACTCCCATCTATAAACCTATACAGCTTCAAACTTTTCTGACAATATCATACCAATATATTAATCAATTTAGGTATATTTTTAATCTAGGTAAAATGCACGTTCAAGTAGGAAATAATAAAGAAGGCAGAATTCGACCAATCCATTCAACGGAAGTGTGTGACCCTTTTATTTTATTAAACACTCATAGTGAAACAAGCTTTCCTTCACAATTGATTCAGTTCTTTAGTGGACAAGGTTAGGGATGTTCAACTTATTTCCATGTAAAAATTTTAGTCTAATTAGTTACGAGACTATCTAAGAATATCTACCCTATGAACTTCAATATGAGATATTATAAGAATATCTATCCCTCTTCTTATTAATTTCAAGTTTTCTTCTAGTGAGGTGTCTCAATTACTGTATGTATATGCAATGGACGTTATAATATTCGTCGTAATTTGCATAAGACCGAGCGTTGCAAATGCATTGGGAGCAATTAGTCATTACATAGCAAATCTTAGTAGAGAGTATTGAGATGTTGTAAAGAAAATCTTAAAATATATCAAAAGAACCTCTAATGTTGCATTACAATATAAAAAATAGAATTTATTATCAAATCATCTGTTGACTCTAATTATATAAGTGATCTTGATAAAAGCAAATTCACTTATGTGTTCATGCTTGTTGGCAAGATTATAAGTCAGGTTTCAAATCTAACCACTAATTATTACTATGTCAACAACAAAAGTAGAATAAGTAGTTGGTATACAACCAATAAAAAAGTGATACAGACGAAATTGATATTCAAAGAACTTGGACACAAACAAAAGGTTCCATTGTTTTATGATAATCAAAATAACTTGCATCTAGCAATTAATCTAGCTTTCCTTTAAAAACCAAGCATATATGAGTTCAATTTCACTTCATTCATGAGAAAGGAACCATAAATATATAAAAATTCTATACCAAAGACAATACAACAAGCTTTATGAGAATAACAATTAACAATCATAACTTTGTGTGTTTTATTCTTCTAATTTTAATTAAGTTGCAATTTTACTCTATTGCCTAACAATTCCAACATACTTTACGAGTTTTCAAATTTGAAAACTTTTTACTGGTGAGGAGTCCTCATGAATTACATGGTGTAATTTCAATTTCTTTAAAAGTAAGAATTTCTGAGTAGTTAAATCCAAATGCAAACTTGCTCATCTTTAAAACAAATCTTAAATAAAAGAGATAAAGTAAAGGGAGGGTGGAAATTATTATTGGAAATGGAAAAAGGACCTTTGTCTAAGTATGATAGTTGACCCTTTAAAGAACGATCGAGTTATATGGACATTGTATACCTAAAATTACATTACCAATCAGTCCTGTTACCATCTAACATCATTAGTGATAATTACAAGAATTACATACATAACACTAAATTCTCCTCCTCCGAAGACATCTATACGCCCCTAACATATATATATGCCAGCTTAACTTGGAACAATTCATACTCATCAAGGTGCTCCACCTTCAGTTTTATTTCCAATTTCTTGCTACTTCTGTTCCCACTTACTACTTCTGGTCGAACGAAAGAGCCAAGAAGACTCTAAAACTATAATGAGGCAACTGAAATAGAGATTTCTAAACCAATTGTGTCATTTGCCTAAGTAGGCATGCATTTAATGAATAAACCGAATTTATTTAACAATTTAAAAAGAATACAAAAGAGAGGTCGATTTTATTTACAAAATACAAAACATGATTGACCATGTCACAATGGTAGGACTGGCATTAATCAGACCTGGTGCAACACATTGATGGCTGAGCTTTCAAGGTATAAATGATTTTGGTGCAGACTTTGTTGAGACCTGGGCTAAGGTTCTTGTTTATGAATGACCACTATATATGGGCTTACTTTAGATTTTGACCCAAATCAACGAGCAGCAATGCTTTTCTTTTTACTTTCCTTCAACTTGTATATCCAAGGCCTTTGTCTATTCAACAAATAAGTAATTAATCGGCTACTCTTCCTTATTTGCGGACTAACCATTTCCTTGGCAAATACCAAGCCTGGAACAGGTAGGGTAGAGAAATTTTTTCTTTAACATGGATTAAACTAGCCGAACGAACAACATGAATAAACTTAAACATCAAATCAATGCCTCTCAAATTGAGTTCAGGTTGCAGAAAACTTCCTTAATGTTCAAAACTTTTGGATTACTCTACTGAATTTGTCACATAGTAAATTTATTATTTATATTTAAGAATTTAAGCTTTTGATTTTCCATATAAGTGGAGTAGGAATTTTCTATTTTTGTAGAAGTAAAAAGCAGAATCTCTACTAAATATGTGATTCTTATTTCTAGTTTAAGAAGATTAAAAGAATTTCAAGTGATCGTTCAATGGCTATACCCTGTTTTAGGTATAGTTAATTTTTTTTCTTTATGCCCTTGTTATTTTGAGTCAACTTCTTTTTTTAATTTCTAACATCAATTTTGTACATGAGATTTCATTTATGTCATCTCTAGTCTTCTTTCAACCTAAAATTAATTCAAAATTACTAGGTTACACTTACAATATTAACTTAAAATTACTCGAATTATTATGTAAATCATTATTGTTCGTCATAATTAAAATTTGTGAATATTTATTAATATTGAGTTCGTACATAATTAAAGATATTATATCTATATCCAAGATGTAATTCTTATTCTTTATAAACAACTCATTTTTAATTATGTTCTTTTTACATGTTAATTTCACACGTGAATTTATAATAAATTAAATCTGGAAGTTTTTAATCTTAAGAAAAATTATTGTTAGTTAATCTCAAAATATGCTTTCACACATATGCTTTCACACATACACACACTTATATGTATATATTATTCACATTTAACCATCAACTCAAGTGGAGCAATAAGCTGGTGTGAACAAGCATGTACCATATGCAGGAAGCTACATCCACTTGCTGTGCACTACACGGTAATTAGAAACTGAAAACCACAAAAACAATTCCTGAAACATGGATCAGTATTCTCGTTCCTTGCCGTGTTAGTTACTGCTGATCGGACTAGCTAGAGCTATATCTCTATTTTATACCATTTTATTTTGTTAAACACTTATCATCGAACAAACTTACTTTCACAAGCGACGACGGTCCCATAACTTTGATTAACATGTCAGTTAAAATAAGTTTTTTAGTGGACAAAGATAGGGATGTTCAACCTAATTCCCGTCCAAAGATTGCAGTCTACTTAATCAATTTATGAGTACCTCTCCTGGAGATGAGATTGAGTAGAAAACTCCAAGTCATCCAGTCAAATGGTTGAACTCAGAAGTCTTTTGAAAGGACATTTGGCTGAGGTACAAAAGGAATTCTCTGATTTTAAATTAAGGATCATTGTCACTTTTCAGTCATGAACATCACAGCTACATGGGGATTTCCTTTTATAACCAAGTGATGAATATTGTCAAAATTTATGAGACCAGTTAGTTAATTAAGGGATTTAATTTTAACTCTTAACCTGGTTTTAGGGCACTATAATTTTATTGTAAAGTCGATCTTATATATAAAAAATGATGTTACAATAATTTTTTACATAAAAGCTAAATAAATATCTCATTTCTTATTTAAATTTAAATTTTAATAAATAAGAATATGCTCCTATACCTTTATTCAACAAAGCCGACCTCCAGCTAATTTAGTTAATAATTTTCAAAAGACAAATAGAATTAAAAATAGCTGATGCTTTCAAAATAAATACTAGGAGCATCTGGTCAAATATAATATAAAATTAAGGTAGTACGATATTATAATAGAACAATTAATATGAGAGTCCATGTCATAACATGGGAATGATAGTTCATGCTCACTTTCCCATTATATTGTCAAGTGTTTACGTAGGACATCTACTTGCAGTTAGTTTAATACCTACAGACATAAATTACATTTTCACTGGAAAAAAGAATTAAAAATTCAGGCATATGTTAAAGATTGTCATATTATATTTCGAGCACTAGCTGCACCTAAAATGTTTGTCCTTTTCTTTTTAACAAAAAGAGAGAGATCATGAATAGTACTTAACTAACAGTCTTAGTATATGTTATCAACACCCAACAATGCATTCTGTATATTATTATTAATCAGTACATGCGAATAGTATGAATATTTACTAATTACACTATTTCAAGTTAATGATATGTAGAAAAGTGCAATGGCTCCCTTGAACAGTAACAATAACACACACAAGAAATATCTTGATCAATTTGCATATATTTCATTATTTTAAAGAGATAAAATATAATAACATATGCAATGATTCAAAATAAGTAGGTAATAGTATCTGGTCCTCTAGTGTCATGTCACGACCAATAAACTTCATGCCCACATGTAATTAATTTCTTAAACTTCGTGATCTGTCCTCAATTATATGTTTCTGTTCTTTGTCTTAATTTGGTCTGCAATATTCTATCAAACAATAAGCTTTTATTCTAATCCACATGTATTTGTTTATTACTATCTCCAAACAAGTTATGAAGGAAGACAAATTGTAGTGGAATCGTAAGGATATGAAGTCTTCTGAGTTTTTCATTGTGTCATTTCAGAGGTCTAAGCGTAACTACAAAAAAAATATTGTTTAATGTAAGAGGGACGTTGTGCTTGTCTCTTCTTTTGGAAGTAGTGGACTCCTGCTACACGAACAAAGATTCACTTGAAAAAGAAGAGTCTCAAACACTTTCTTCATGTCTTTAAGCGATTTATTTGTTCTTCGTATACCGGAAGAAGCAAGAGGCCAGCCAAAAATACAAATTTCTTGACGCATTATTTGTTCAAACTACAGCCTTCCCTTTTGCAGTAGTTTTCAAGAAATGATGGACATCATCTAAATTAGGGTTTTGATTGTCTATCATGCCTTCGTCTTTTACTTGTAAAACATTAATGGTAGATCTAAAATTTGACACTACGGAGATACTTTCTTTTTACACAATTAAGATCCACAAATAATCAATTAAAATTAACATTAAGCATATTCTTATCTCTTTAAATCAATACAAACATCTCATAATTAATATTCATATAAAAATTAAACTGAAAAATAGATTATTGCTAATTTAGTAATACTTTTTATTGAAAATTCTATACATGAGTATAACTGGTATAATACTCTTAGTAAACTATCTAAGACTTTTTAATATTTTATTTTTTTACAATGAAATTTACATTTTGGTTGAGGATAAAGTTATCTTTCCAACAAATAAAGGGAAATTCATCATAAGAATATGATTCATCAACTTAGCAATTTCAATAATAAAAAAGAAAAGAAAATATAATGAATGAAGTTGAGAAAAAAATCAAAAAGGAAACATTATCATGTATTGTGTGTGAAATCCTATTTATATATAATATCCTATGCCCAAGTGAAGAAAGTAGATCAATGAAAGTAAATCAAGAGATTGTTACAAATTAGGAAGAGTCGTAGTTAATATTTTATAATATTCTTTATAATATCTTTAAAATCCTTTTTTAAACTCAAGATGAGTGGAGATTAGCAAACTGGAGTTTGGAGATAAGAGTATGAAACTAATTTGGTGAATAAACATTAATGAGAATTTCAACAATCTAATTTTAAAAGGAAAAAAAAGAGTCATATTTGTACATGGAATAACATGATATCTTATAAAGTGACAGTCATTCTTAATGTATTTTGTACGTCTATAAAAAACATCAATATGAATAATATACATAAAACTATGATTATCACAATGAAGCATAATAGTTGATAGTGTATGATGCTTATATCTTAGATTAACCAATACAACCAAAACAAACTTAGAAATAGTATCACTTATGACTCCATATTCAACTTCAATACTAGAGTAAGATATAACTATTTGCTTTTTACTGTGCTAAAAGAATAATAAATCTGTAAAAAAAAGCAGAAACCAGTGTTACATCATTAATTGATATGATCGCCAATTAAATAAACTCTTCGAAGTAAATATGAATGTCAAGAAAAATAAAGACCATAGGCACCCATTTAAGATAATGAATGATGCATAAGACAGTAGCTTAATGAGTGGTTTGCATAGTAGAAATAACAATGTGGACTATATGGACAATGTCGAGTCAACCGATTGAAAGATAAATAAGACTGTAAATTGTTGATAGAGAATATCATCACTTAAAAGAGTACTATCACTAACATAATAGTGAGCATTAAATTCTATAAGGTATATATAGTTTTGGAATATGTGAAAATTGTATGAGAGATAAGATCGATAACATACCTGACTTGAGTAAAATAATATCCAAATTGGTCATATGAGACTTCAAGGTTAGGAAGAAACTAAGGAGTCCCAGATCCTTAAGTTCAAACTACTAATGAAGAAAGGTTTTAAAATTAGTAATGCCTTGAAAATTATCATTAGTAATAGTTGATATAAAGGAGAAGCAGAGGAAACCCTCATGTAGTCCTATAAAGAAATATTGCATAATCATAAGGACTAAATATTAACCAAGTTGAGAAACTATACTATTAAACTCAAAAAACTTGGTGTGTGGTGCTTGCTTAAGACTATTGAGAGCCTTTGGTAGTTGACAAACTTTATTATATAAGTTACAACTAGGAAGCAGTTGTATATACACCTCTTTAGATAAATCTCCATTAAGAAATTCACTCTTTAACATTCGTTTAAAACAAAATTCAATGCTTTGCAATGATAACAACTCTCTAAACATAAGTAAGATAAGATACTTATAGTCATTGTCATATTCTTGTGTAAATCTTTTAAAGACAAGTCGAACATTGTATTGTTTTATAAAACCATATGCATGTGTTGATTTTATAGACCCATTTACAACTAATCAATAATTTATTAAAGGGTACCTCAATCGAATCCTATATATGTTATTTGGAAAGTACTTGAAACTCGTATCTTATTACTTTCTATTATAAAGGATGAGAATTAGCCTTACAGTATATATGAGGCTTATAAGGTGTAAGGATAGAAAAAATATAATTGTAAGAAAGAATATAAGGTTTAACTACACAAGTAGCACGAGGAAATGTATGAGGAAGTGAAGTAGATGGATTAAGAGAAATTGAAAATTAGGTCTTAGCAGGTTCTAGAGTTAGAAAAAATTGTTCAAGAGAGGTAGAAGGTTGGTTTGCAAATTTTACCAAGAAAAAGAGGAATATCAAAATCAAAGAGAAAAGAGATTGTATATTTCTTAATTTGGAAGGAAGATATAGTCGAGAATAGTTTATGTTCCAAAAAATTAATATGATGAAAAATTCAAAGACTTTTAAAAAGAGGATACCAACAATAATAGCTCATATATTTAATCACATACCCTATAAAGTAATAACGTCGTGTTATTATCTCTAATTCAATATACTCATTAAGTTAAAGAGGAACAAAGCAAAAACTGCCAAATAATTTAAGAATATGATTTTCCAAAGGATGGTCATACAAACGCTCATAGAGAGAAATATAACTAATGATTAGAGGAGGAATGTGGTTGATTGTGTAGACAAAAAAAAAGAGTAGCTTCTTCCTAAAAAATTTCAAGATATGATGATAACTAACTTAAGTTGTACCAATGTTTTATTTCTACATGCAGATTTTATGATGAAGTTTTAAAACATCTTTAAAAAGTACGACTCTATTTAAGATAAGAATTGATGATGATGTTTTTTTACTATTCCAAAATTATTAGGGCAAAGTATTTTGATATTATACAAAAATTGAGTGGCAATCATATATACAAAATGTAAGTATTAAGGAAGATAACTCAAACCTATTTCTTATGAGGTAAATCCATATAAATCTAGAGTAGTCATCAATAAAAATTAATAAATAACATTAAATAACTATAGGAGTACAAAGAGCAGGACCCAAAATATCATGACAAACTAAGTCAAAGAGAGTACAAGAAATAAAAGTTCCATTTGAAAAGTGTAAAACATAATGTGTTAAAAGTTAACATGAAATATAACCAATACTACTTATTATGACATGACCTAAATAACTACTGTAAATTAAATCTTTCAATTTATAATTGGTAAAATAACCTAATCGAGCATGTTAAATATGAAAAGTAATAGAAGCAACAATGATGTTGGATGGAACAAGAAGAGAGATAAAGCATAAATATGCAATTAACTTTATGCATGGTCCCAATGATCTCCTCGATTTGTGAATCTTGTACAAAAATAATTATGACAAGAAAAACAAAAATTAACACTAATTTCATATATCTTCAACAAAAAATGGTTTAAGGTAATTGTCGTGAATACCCACTTGTTCTTAAATGCTCTCTTGCCATGTGATAGCTTTACTAGCTCAAATATATCGTTCTTATATATAAGGATTACATCCTTTCTTGCATTGCTTTCAGCCACTTATTTTTGTGCTCATGTGACACAGCCTCCTCATAGCTTTATAGCTCTCCCTCATTAGTCAACAACACATATTCACGTAGGGGTATCTCTATGAAGGGCGATGATGTCTAATAGATCTTCTCAATTGAGGCTCAACCGATGGTAGTGGTTCGAGTGGAGCTAGCTCAATAGGTATAACATATGGTGCAGGCTCATTTTCTCTACTCTCACCACCAATAGTTATATCTCCCCTATTATTAGCAACCCTGACAGGAAGCATTGACTTAGCAATAGTATCATCATGGTTAATGGCATTGGCCTGATTTTTTTTCAATATGTTTAATTGTTTGATCTTCAAAGAAAATAACATCTGACAACTTTCTTATGAACTGGATCCTAAAACTTGTGACCGAACTCTTCATTACCATAGCCTTAGAAAATATAATGTTTGGATTTTGCATCAAGCATTAATCTTTCATTTCTTAGGACATGAATGAATGTCAAACAGCCAAACACTCTCAAGTATTCAAATAAGAAATCTTTTCTTCTCCATAGTCTCTCGAGAATATCACCGTTAAGAGTAATTGAAGGAGAGAGGTTAATTAAGTCCACTACAGTTCTCTTTACGTCACCTCAAAAAGCTTTAGAAAATTTTGAATGAGAGAGCATACACACGTTTTTTTCAATAATTGTTATATTAATTCTCTCTACAACCACATTCTGCTGTGGAGTCTTAGACACTATCTTCTGAAGCTGAGACCATGGTCCCTGTAATACTATTTAAATGGGCCCCTGTACTTACCACCATTATCTGCTTTGATAAATTTCAACTTTTTATTTGTTTCTCTTCCAACAATTGCATGAAAGTGTTTGAAGACATCAAATAATTACACTTTTTTAGAATGGTTTTCAATATTCACAAAATATAAACATCCACCATGAGTTCCAGAATCCATGGTGTGAACATCAATAAGAAGTAAATATTGAATATAAAACCTCCTATATGAAGAAGATCTAAGAAAAAAACTCTTTGCTACTTTCCAACCAAACAATAAGTGGAAGGTTTTAGTAAATTACCTTTAATAAGAAGAGGCTTTTAGTTTATAAGAGTGTTAACTCTCTTCTCACTTAAGTGACCAAGACTTATATGTCATAATTTTGTGTTATAATATTCGACTACATTCACCTCTACTACTTTCAACTTAACTGACATCTTATAAAGAGTATATGTATTTAGTCCATTCACAACCACAATAGACCGTTTTATGATTCTCTATTTTCCACCACCAAATGTAGTTTCATAACCATCCACGTCAAGGGATTTCAATGAAACTACATTAAGGCAGAAATTTGGGACATGTTTAACATTCTTTAAGTGCAACTTGCATTCGACGTTGGTTTCTAACCAAACGTTTCCTATGCCAATTACTTTGCATAGTCTATAGTATCTCACCCTCACTCTACCAAATTCACCCACTATATAAGATGAGCAAAACTTTTGATCTGGCACCACATGAATGTGAGACCAGAGTCCACTATCCAACTAGAGTCGTAGCACGTAAGGTTACCACATTTTTATGCAATAATAAAATCACCATCGAATAAAATTGTAGTAATGTCTTTTTCTTCTTTCTTGTATTCACCTTTTTCCCTTTATTTCTCACTCTTAAGCAACTTGTATTCCTTTTTCATATGACCCATTTTTTAGTAATGATAGCGCTTAATGTATTTCCGGGACTTTGATTTCCCTTTGGACTTGCTGTAACTTTCAACTTTTTGGGAGTCTCTAGTTTGGCTTCTCCCCCTTGATTCAGTAACCAAGGCCTCTGAATTTGAAGAGAATAATAGTGATTTCTTCTAAGCTCTTCATTCAGGGTGCTACTTTTAGCAAGCTCTAAGAACACTATGCCATCAGGAACTGAATTACACCATGAAGTCCTGAATGTTTCCAATGATTCTAGCAATGAGCCCAAAAGGAAAAACCCACCAATGTCATCTTTAAAACTTTACTTCCATACTAGTATGTTGATTCATAGCTCCCTGAAAATTATTCATATGATCTACTACTAGATATCTGTCTTGTTATTTCAAAGATAACAATTACTTGATTAAGTACATTATGCTATTATTGGTTTTCATAGCATATAATTGTTCACTTCGATTCCATAAAGATCTAGTATAATTTCCCCAGCTATATGGTCCAGATATTATCATCAACCTACTGTCTAATATAGTCACAAACATGTCTATGTAATAGGTTTCACTCATCATTTGTAATATTTGCAAACTTTTCTATACAAACACATGTTTAATTTATGAAATTTATCTACGTAAAGCAAATCTTTTATCTTTCGTTTCCAAATATCATAATTAGAGTCATTTAAGCTTATCATTTTACTTGTGTTGGTTTTCATTTTTTGAGTTCAAAACTGATACCACAACCTTTTTTTGATACCAATTATTAGGAGAAAGTTCAAACACTTAATTATGTATATACACAAATAGAAGCAACAGGACAATTTTTTGTCCCTCCTGTGAAAAATAATATAGGCTCCACAAATATACTAGACAACAATTAGAAAATAAAAATAAATAAATAATTGGCACTAGAATTTAATGTGAAAATCTCCTGTGTGAGGGAAAATCACGAGACCTAACCTAATAAAACAATCTCCACTATTCTAAAAAAATAGGTACACCAATGTTCAATCCTCCTAACAATTTAGGGATCAACAAGCATCAGAAAACATCATCAATAATGGTGGATAATAACACAACAAAGCCGTCTAAAGGGTTTCTTACCTTGAGCAACAAGAAGGAATAAAACAACAAATTACTTAAGCCAAAGTATAGCTTGCACAGACAGGAGCAATATACTCAAATTTCAGGTCAAACGGAGATCATTTAGTCATCCAAATTTCTAACTGAAAAAATAAAATTTCCCTTCTTTTCTTTTTGTTTTTGCCGTTGTAGTTTTTCCCTATTTCTTCTATTCACTTTTTGTGTTTTTCACCGTCTCCCACTTTGTCTCTTTTTATTTTTCAATCTATATCTTTTTTTAGAAATTTGTATATGGTGTGAACCCACTTGAGGATGACTCACCTGACAATTAAGAAATAGCTACAAATCAAGAAAATTTATAACTAATATTTTAAAATATTCTTTAAAATATCTTCAACAAATAAGATTGGTTAAATAGGTACATATTACCAAATAAACGTTTTGTGATTTCTAATTTCAATTTGATTTAGTCATTTTGGTAAATAGAAAGATATTCATCGTAAGAAAACAATCAATCAAATTAGCAACTTCTAAGCATCTCCCTAAACAAAGTTACACGACTACCCAGAAGCAAAGAGATATAGTTAAAATAATTACATGTGTACCATTGGAGGGTCATTCAATTTTCAATTTAAGATGAAGTACTTAACGTTTCAAAACATTACATTTAACTATTACTATGATTATTTTTTCCTTTCGATGTCTGATCCAGCGGGTACTCAATTATTTGAACAACATAACAAATGTCTCGTAGAACAGACAGGCAACAAAGTGTAGACATAAAATTGACTTTTGAGGCTTAATAGAATGTTAGACTTCGAGAGAGGTGAAAGCCAATTCTGTGGGACATAGATGCTAAATTCTATGCCGTCACAAGGTTCCTATTGGATACATGTACAAACACATTATATGTAAATATTATATATCTATATCTATATATATATAATATGTTTTCAAGGTATCCCTATAGGAGAAAAAAAGGATTTCAATTCATCTATATTTATCAAATATGTAACAAAATTTTGAGCGTAATAAAAATTTTGAATGTTTATACTTAGAAAAGTACTGTTAAGGTCTAGAGATATTTAGGTTATTATAAAAGAAAGGATTTTAATATTCATTTATCAATCAACCACAATCGTTACTTAATAACTATGATTCTTTTGGTAGTTAATCTAATTGCAGAACAGACTGAGTCTAACTTAAAACTTGTCTAATTGTTTTAATCATTTGATGTAAAGCCTAAAATGTTCGTAAGACTTAGCCTGTAGTATATTTTCTTCTTGAGATGTCCACTATAAGCTACAAATGGGACATACAGTAGCAAAGGAAGTTGATGTCGCATCTCAAGAAACAAATAATAAAACGACAATAAGATGCTTTAAGATTAATATGAAAGACAAAGGGTACGGTTTTTGGAGTATGTTATTACTGAAGATTTATGTACCAACTTGAGAATTGGTTTTGAGTGCCAAAAAGACGAGTCTATTGTATGAAGTCACCGCACTTTGTCTTCTACGCTTCGATGGAATAAAATTAGCTTTCATCAACATTTCTTCTCCAAAATGCATCTCTTTCAAAGTACAAGAGCTACAATCCAGTAAGAATCTTTGGTCTAATAACCTTTTTGTGGGTTAGACTTTTCGAAGGATTGTGTTCCCATTTCCAAGCTCTCATTTACATTAGTTAAAATTTGTTGTAATATTCATTGTAATTTCATGTTTTTTACTTATTATAAGTTTAAGTTGATTGACTGGTTCTATGACTTGGAAGTTTATTAACTTATTTTAAGAATTATAAAATAATTTTTAAAATACTCATTTTATATATGTGTGTGTATGCGACCACTTATAAAAATTTAGTCTATATTTTGCATTTAATTTGAAAATTCCCTAATATTTTGGTATACAATAAAAACTTAATTGCTTAATTTATTAGAAGATTAGAATCTCAAACAAAAAGAAAAAAGGGGTTTAACTTAAGTCAATAAGGTAAGAATCTTGGTGACCCATTCATGCTTTTCCAATTTTCATAAGACCTATGTTTTTAAGATTCAAAAGACGCACCCAATTGGGTTGACCAACTTTTTCATTCTAGGACAAATATGTAACTGAGTTAGGGAATAGAAGAGTTCAACCTTCCATAAATCAGCTTTTTTATATATGGTTCAATATACAATTTGAAGGCAACAACTACATCTTTCTCAATTGTAGAAGAACCTATATCTTGTGAAGTATATAGACAATTGGTGGTGCTGGAACATTTATGTACTAAAACTTATCCAGGACTCTTATGTCCAATTTATTAAGCTGATAGCAAGTAGAATTGACCAGAGAAGGTGAAAAACATTCATCCAAGTTATCTTATGATTTACCCGAAATGTTAGGAACCTTTTAATTTTAATGGGGTTGTTACTGTTTGAGGATAAGTGCTAATCTCTATCAAAACTTCCTCGTTTAAATGACTGTCTACCGAGGATAAAATCTTGGCTTCCTGACGATTGGCGTTTGCCCCCTTTTCTGTGTTGACCCGCCTCTAAAATTGTTTGATGCTTTGCTCCTAATTCCCCTACTATATTGCTTGCTTTTTCTAGAGATTCTGTTTCATGTTATTGCTATTTTTTGAAGCTGCCACCTTCTTTTGTTTTTTTGTTTGTCATGTTTGAACTTGGCCTGAAGATTGGACAAATGTATTGATACTTTTCATAGTACCTTAATTTAGTTGCATTTATCTCTTTTGCTTTGCTTTTGCAAGAGCACTTGATTTATTTATACACTATTATAATGCTTACAAAAGAAAGTTTGTCCATCTCAGCAGCATTTCTCGACCCTATCTTAGTTTCTTTCCTCTAACTACAAGTAAAAGAGAACATTTGGATGCTTTCGCGGACAGGGTATGCTAAGATGGGATTCATCGCCAAGTTTTTAAAAAAACATTTCGTAGTTTTTTTAAAAACTAGTTTTTAAAAAAATTAGTTTTTTTAAAAACTAGTTTTTAAAAAAATTATTTTTTAAAAAACTAATTTTTAAAAAAACTAAAAATTAGTTTTTTTAAAAATATATGATGTAAATGTAATTACTGTTTTGTAAAAAAACTACGGTGAAAGATGAGAGTAAACTCAAGCTATTATATTTTACTCTAGAAATGTTTACTTTAAAATGTTCTAGTCATTTTAATTATTTAAGTCAAGATTGACGATTAAACTGTTTACCTGTAGTAACGTTTCTCACTTCACCCATGTTGTTTCTATTGTTAAACTTATTTTCAAAGCATGATAACTATTAAAAACTAAGCATGTATAAAAGTTTCTTTGTCAAAATGCTTATGTAGTTACATTTAACTAGAAGTATAGGCTTTGAAAAACATAACCACATTGACAATACACATTTAGTAGGTGTTACCTCACACATTTTTCGTCAGTATCGCAATCGATCGATCGTAACTATAATGTAAATCATTTGGGTTAAGAGGTGAAAATTAGAAATAGGGTCTCAGTTTTAGGGACAAAAAAGGTTAAAGGGGAGTGAATTAAGGGCGGCATAAACCTTAATTATTATTTTAAAAATAATCTATCTATTAATTAAAAATAAAGATACGAAACTAAATTAGACCGATTTCAGGGAAAGTTTTGATTGTTGATAGTGATAAAGCCTAATTATTGACCTATTTTCCTGAACCTCTACGAGGGGATCACATTCTCTGTTACTTTTATGTTTCATCCACAAATTTCAGTGGATCCTAGTGAAATTTGTGGATAATTAACAATAGCACAGGCTTGTAACTGAATAAAAGTAACAGAGGATCTCATGCCTCTACAAGGAGATTTCAGTCAGAAGCTATCTCAGTTTGCCTGCAAACACTAGTACACCGCGCAAGCAACAGTGTATTGGACCCACCAGAATGATTTACTATATCATCGTTCTCTCTTCTCAAGGAAAATTCAGACGAAAAGAATAAAATGCAGATTACTAGTCTAAGCGGTGGACCGTATAGGAAACCAACCAGAAAAACCAAAGGAAGTGGTTACAGTACTGTGTAGACATCAATTCATCACCTTCCAAGCAACTTCTCTAGGAACACCATCATCTACAGTTTTCCCCTCTTTAGTCATCAACAGTGTTCTCCTTCTTTACGTTTCTTTATAATCCTGTTCTCCTACACCATATTGAAACTTGAAACAGCAGGGAAGAAGTGAGTAGTTGATTCCGGCCCGGAGACAGTCGCTATGGAGAAATCTCCACTTTGGATGTGGACTCGGCAAAAGCACACTTTGAGTTCTAATCTTCAAGCATCTATCAAACCTTCATATGATGATTCCTGGGAAGAGCAAGCTTTTGCAGAAGATGCAGCAGGTCCACTTGGAGGTTGTGTATGGCCTCCAAGATCCTATTCTTGCAGCTTTTGTAGAAGAGAATTCAGGTCAGCTCAAGCTCTAGGTGGACACATGAACGTGCACAGGAGGGATAGAGCTAGACTAAAGCAGTCTCCAAATCCACACAGTGAAATTCTTCATCATGAACATCCGAATCACCTTCCAAATCCTTACACATCTTTGGGTTTCCAATACCCACCGCAGATATATACCTTGGTTTATAGCCCTAACCCTAATTATGACCCTGGTGCTATTCCATCTCCATCTTCTCCATCTAGGGTTTCATCAACACCTGCTCAAGAAAACTGCCCCGAGAAATCACTTTTTCCCTTGTCTTCTTCATCTATTACTCAGAAAGACCAGAGAAGGTCCCCCAAGTGCTCCTTTTTGTCGCGTCAAAACTCACCAGAGGATCTATATAACCATGTCTCTGATCCGCATAGTGATGGAGACAAGCATTCCAGGATTGTAGAATCAGGATGTGGTGCTAAACTAGATTATGTGAAAACTGATTTGTCAGTGAGCTTGAATTTGGTGGTTCGACGAACTCGTCCAACAAATTCAGATGGAGAGGAGGAGGCTATCGGTTGCAAGAGAAGAAGAATAGATGAATCATCATTACCTTTCTTCTTGAAGTCAAATTCAGTTGATAAACACAGCATCCAATCTGAGGTTAAACTTAGCGCTTGCCCCATTGAGGAATTGGATCTTGAACTCAGGCTTGGTGACACTCGTAAGGTAAAGTAGTTGAAAGCTTGGTGACACTCGTAAGGTAAAGTAGTTGAAGAACTCGCCAAATTAAAAGGATGTATTACTGTTTCTAGTTTCTTCTTCATTTTATTGCTTATATTATGATTTCTTCTTCGCTTTCATTTTCCTTCTTCAATCTAGACTCCTGAGCCAGGGCCTGAGGCCTCTGGCTTTGAGTTTGGATCTCTTTATATCAAGTGACAGAAAACAATGGAACTCATCTATCTTGAAAGTTTGTCGTACAGATAACATAGTCATTGTTGATTCCGGCAAGCAATATCAAAGTTAAAACATGAAAATTCTAAGGATGGAATCAGATAATTTCTATGACTCTTAAGTTCAGTTCGTTCTCATTTTTTTAAATTTCTATTCTTACTTCAATTTCAAATGCTCTCTTGTTCAGTAGCATTTAAGCAATCAGAGTATCATCCTTGTGAGAGCTAACTCGTTCTTCTATGTTATATATTTTAAATCTATTTTAGCAGAGGAATTTCACGTATTTGACACTAGAATGATCAATCTTATTTTAGGGTTTCAAGGAAGAATATCAGGACCTATGTCTTCAAGTGAAAAAGTTTCTACATTAATTAACTGCTGCATCCTGCATGTTCAGAAGAAAACCTAATATGGAATGTCTGCTTGTGTGTCTCACGGGTTGAGAGAGAGAGAGATCGATGATGTGAGCTTAAGATAGACATCTACATGAAGAGATTTTAGGGTATGAGTTGGAGTGAACAGACAAAGGAACTGATTAGCAACAGCATGGGATAGAGAGAGGCACGTTTTCCCATTCAGTACCTCACTGACATCCTATCAGAAACACAACTTAAACTATCCCATAAAACACACACAGATTGTTTTTCAAAAGCACACATAAGTCAGATGCATCACAACATGGATTCCCTTTTTCTTTGTACTATTACCATCATCATGATCAGATCTGTTGTAGTTCCAATATCTTTCTCGCATAAGTCCATTTGCTCGTGTTCTCCGCTGCCACTTTTCTCCGTTTATTGTTCATAATCCCTCCAAAAAGTTGCTACCAACTCTGGGAATGACCCCATTTAATTATTCTCTATTTCGTTAAAATAGGCTTTTCTTTAAGTGAGAAGAGAATATTGTCCCGTAAGCGCTATCTACACATCTTTGTTTTCTTCTTCTGTGCGTACAAATTAGTTGTACACTCTCTAAATAGTTTATTAATAAACCCTAAAAGCTAGATAATTAAATATGATTAAGCGTCAAAGATTGTGAAAAAGAAACAAAGTGGAGGCGTGAAGAGAGAAGAGAGTATGGTTCTCTAGTGAAAGCCCTAATGGTAGGTGTGACACATGCTCATATGAGAGATCCAAGTCAATTTAGAACTAATGGTTCAAGTAGTAAATGATGAGTGATAATTTCAAGATTCTATTAATAGGCATCTGATAGAGCTTTCTTTGAACTTTAATGTGCTTCCAATGCAAGTGAAAAGGAGGTATCACATAGAAGGAAGTGAAGTCTCATCCAACAATTAGTATCCTCCATAGTTTAAGATACAAGTATAATTAAGGTCTTCTTTTTCTAGTGGATGTTGGTATCTCCGATGCTTGCATGTGACAGAAATGGTAGACCAGTGTAGAGAGGTGAGAAGAGTATATGCCTTGGCCTCTGCCAAGTTCTACATTTGTGAAAGAATGGTTTAATGCGGATTGGTTGGAGGGTTTTGTCTTCATCAAGATTAATATGAGTTGCATAGGTCAGTTGGGGATTGCTAGGTCTGAAAGAAGTCCATGATGGGTAGTGGCAGAGAGTGCACATGGGCAAAGGATGTCGTTTTTCTGTTTCTTTAAGGAGGTAATATAGGAATATAGGATTATGTGAAGGAATTGGATGGTTTCTGTGAAGTATGCCAATTTGCAAATTCCAAAGTCATAGTATAAAATTAGAATGAGAATTCTGAAGGAATAATTATCCCATATTGATTGGATTGATTAAATTGTTTTGACAACTAAGGGCGTATTTGCATGGGAGCAAGTTCCCTTTCCCACGAGACCTGATCACCATCTCTCTGTCTCTCTCTCTCTATACAGATCACTTGGGGAAACCTTATATGCACTGCTACAGAACATAATGTTTCTAAGATCAAGAGATTCAAGACTATCAACTAAATGACAATTACGATTAAATCCCATTTTTGAGCAGTATTGTGTCCTAGTCAGGAGATAGAAACCAACTCTAATCATGCATGAGTAGTACCTTACGCAAACTCGTCATTGATCCTTATACTTTATCAGAACTCTGGTCCGTTCTTGAAAGAGGGTTCGCTAACGTCCAGACATAATTGGAAATCGAATATATAAAGTCGATTTCCTTTTCTTGGGCTTTGATCCATGTGATGCTGTGTTTGTATCAATTATTTAATGAAACTTTATGATTAGATATCTCTACATTGAAAAGCCTGAGCCACCAAATTAAGTTTGCAGAAAACGAGCATGAGTTATTAATTTTAATTACTTGATGAAGAACGATAGGTATGTTAGTGTAAAGACGGCAAAACCTTGAAGACGTATCTAACAAAATAAGAAAAATTAAAGGAGTCAATGTCCCTGGGATTCCGGCTAAGCATAAGCCACACGAACCATTCAACCTAACATAAACCATTGAAATTTTTTTTAAATCAATTCTTTTCTGAAATAAAAAATAGTTTTTAGAATTTTAAAATCCAAACATTTGGTTTGATTTTTGATTCTTAATATTCTTCATTTATTATTGTTATAATATCTACCAAATACTTCATTTCATTTATCTTTCTTCTAGTAATTTCTATTAAAATTTTATTTTTATTTAATAAAAGTAGAAAATATGTTTATATTTCTTATTTAATTAATTTTCTAAATATTGATACTTAATCAATCTTTATTTTAAAATATTGAAAAGTTTAAATTAATTGTTTTCAATATTACAATTTTATACTTTTTAGTTTTGTTTAATAGTTTATCAAATATATCAATGAATGTTTTTCCTTAATATAATACAAAGTTATAACATTCTTGTATCTTAGATGTTTTATTTAAAGGATCAAAATAAAGAATCAAACACAATTTAAGAGAATTTCAAGGTAATTCAAATCAAGTAGACCAAGAACAAGAAAGAATAAAATAATTCCATATATAACAACCATTGTAATCATTGTTATAATCTTATATTAGTCATTTCAATAAATTAGGAGTTCAATCATTACACGCATATTTATAAGGCATAATGATAAGTCTTTTCATAATCAAGAGAAAATTTTTTTTGAACTTTAAAAAAAACTTATTCTTCAAACAAATTTTGAAAAACTTTTAAAATGGTATTGAATCTATTTTTATTAAAATGGAATATTTTGAAACTTTTGAAAATTTTAATATATAAATATTTGATGCCTCAAAATGCTTTTGAATGTTAATCTTTGACGGGTGTTTTGTTAGCTAGATAAATTTCAAAAACTTACATAATAGATCATTTATCAATGGTTAGATTGTTGAGTAGTACCGATGAGCTAACCAACGGACAATTGAGTAGTCGATGGTTAGAATAATTTCTAATAAAATAGGTAGATTTTGTCTTATGATAGTGCCTTTACTAGCTAGCTAAAGGTACATGGTCAACTAGTTGATCCTGCTTAGAAACTAATCGTTTGACTAACTAGTTTGTGTGTTTAACGATCATTTGATTTAGTTTTCGGTGGAATTGAACTATATATGAGTTGTGAAAAGAATTTTGGCATATTAGAAAATTGTTAAGAGTATTGAGAGGTTGGAGAGAGTGTTTGAGTGCAAATATGCAATTGCAAAATATATATTGTACCTTAATTATTATGAGCTAGAAAGCGAGCTTTCAGCTTTATATGATTGTGCAATTGTAAAAATTATTTGGGATACATATTATGAAGGTTCTTTTTGACCTTGAACGAGAGTTGTAAATGGTTCTTTTTCAATTCTGGCAAAGTAAGACAGTTATAAAAAATGTTCTTCATTTGTGACGAAGTAAGATGGTTGTCTAAATTCTTCTTCACTTTTGATAAAAATTTTATTTAGAGATTCCCCTTTACTCATTAAAAAAGAAGATAATAAATTCCTAAAAAAATGTGGAATGAATGTAACCCAAAAATTATTGTATAGTTTTATGTAATTTAAATAAGAGAAATTGTTATATAAGTGAGTTACTTTATAATTATAACAAGGACCAGACAAAACTCCCATTAGTTACCCCAATCTTGTCCTAATAGGCCTTCCATTCGCGAATGCACATAAGTAGGACCATTAGATATTTTTTATGACTGAAACAAATACAACGAACTCCAATGAAGGTAAATAGAAGGGAATTGGACCCTATGACATGATCAAGAAACACAAAATTCCATAAACTTTTGGACACATATTAGGCCTAACCTACTTATATTATAGGATTCCTAGTAAATAATCCTTCCCATTAGTGATACTAACAAAGCATGGGCTTCAAATTACCTGTTCGAAAATCTCTGTGCCCCTGTTTTCACTACCATCTAATCCATTCATTTTTTCTCTCTCATAGATATTGAATGGTTGGATGTCATGGGGAACAGCGGGAATAGGTATTTTCGGAACAGGTGATCTCCTTCCCCAAGCATGACAGTGAATTAGACCAAAAGTAACCCTTGCGTATAAATGACTCAATCATTTATATAACCCAGTTATCTATCAAACTTAATTTCAAAAACTACTTGATATGGTAAGTATAGTTGTACCTCTTCTTCATAATTATGATCTTGCTCAACATATTGGCATTACCATTATAGCTCCGAAAACTATTAATGGAAATCAATCAAATGTTGAACACAACAACTAGTTTCAAAAAGATCAAATGGTTCTTAGCTGGGGTTTTGGGTCTATTTCTGAAATTTTATTCCACAAATTTGTGGAGCAAAAAGTGCAAGTGATGCATGGAACAAGCTAGCATGCACATGCGCATCAAGATCAAAAACACAAATTCTCACCATTAAATCCAAGTTCTATCATTTGACAAAAGAAATAAGCTAAACAATTGCTCAATATGTGCAACGTGTATAAAGTATATATGTATGATCAATTGGCGGCATTTAATAATCCGTTCTTTGAGGATGATCTTGTACAAGTTATTATTAATGGTCTTGTGACAATATATCAACCTTTCGTGAAGTATTTAGAGAGCAGACTGGATGCAGTTTATTTTGATGATTTATATTGGTTATTGTTAAGTGAAGAAGAAAATTTTGCGGCAGTTAGTTCAGGCAAACTGCTCATATTGCCTCCAGTCACCAAAATAATTTTTCTAGCCCTTATAAAAGCCGAGGAGGATGAACCCAAAGAGGTCGAGGAAGAGGCTTTCAATTTTCATGCAATACTCACCAGTTTGCATCATCAAGGACTTCCTCAACAATTTTAAAATCATGGTCTTACTTAGATCCTTAATAAGCTATTCTACTATTTAGTGTCATAAATGCAGGTTATGGACATCTAGCTCGCAAATGTCCTAGCCCAAAACCAAAACCAGTCGTACTAGATAGCAACCATATCCTTATATTAAATCAGTTTCTAATCTTGCATCTGCCACATATCCAAACAATGCTACCAGTCCATAGACTTTGGATATAAATTGCAGCAATACATCACTTAACTCTTGATTTAGAAAACTTGACTCTCAACGATAAATATCAAGATCCTAATAAGGTCAAAATAGGCAATGGTAGAACTCTTCCAATCACTCATATTGGTGAATCCTTATTAGTTCTATGTTCTTAAGAAAAAGAAGACGTGATCATCGCATCATTATATTATCATATAGGGCTAAATGCATAGAGTTCCTTTGTGATTGTTTACTTTTTCATTTACCTTCTTTGTATATCATTTAATCAAACTATGATAAATATTTTATTTTTCAACTAATATTAAGTTATTATTTTATTTATCTTGTAAAACGAAGCAATTTTGACCTTAAAGAACACATAATAACTTTAACTAATCTACAATATGCACCACTTATGATAAGATCCTACATGAACCGCAGACCATCGGCTATTGACTTGGAGAATTCATATACCATTGACAAAGTAAGAAAGATGCATTTAGTATAAAGATATACTTTTTTGCAAGATAAAAAGGATGTTAAATAGTTTAATTGGTAATTTGATTCCATACAAATTGTCATGTGTTATTTGTCATTTTATAAGGTAAATTAGACATTAACTTACAACAATTGATTGACAAAAAAATTTATGATAACTTGATTAAACAGCAAAGAGTTATACGATAATTTATATACATGTATTTACATATATGCCTAGTGACTACATGAGAATTTTCTTAATAGAGTATAAGGGCTTGCTGTTTCCCCCAATTTTCACTTGTCATTGATCTAAGGCCGCAGGGATTTCAGATGAACGTTAGCAAACTAAAAATAAAAACACAAGTTTTGGTTAACAGAGCAAGGAATGTCAAGACTTTACCATAAGAAGCCATAACATAGAGAGTTACGTTCTTCTAAATACTCAATAATGGGGATTAAACCTAATTAAAGTCCCCTGTAGAAAGAGCTTTATAGCATCCATGACAGCCATTTTTTTGCTGCATCGAAACTGAATGCATGGAGATTTCTAAAAATATTTGATTCGAAACTCATGTCCAACGATAGCACATGAGCGAATGATCTCTCCTACTTTTGTGCATAAAAACTCCTATGCATTTTATTAATGGTAAGGCTAAACTTAGCGTGAGACAAATAGTTAATTAAAAACTATCTACATAAGACATATTTCGTAGAAAAATATTGTTACTGTCGGTTGGTCAGGCACAAACTATCTCCAGGTGTCTCAATACTCCTGCTTGAAACATTGATTTTTCCGATATGAATTCAAATGATGATGAAACGGTCGGTTACAACATCAATGTCCTCACGACCCCAGTTTCATTTAGAAGTGCATCAAGAACAAATTAAACGTAATCACAACCAGCTGCTATACCCTATCTATGTATGTTTTAATGATTTTAATTTGGACGGCTATTAGGGATATGCATTGGAATTATATAAGCATAACATCAACTATTTCATTTTCTTTTGTTTGCATGACTCACATGTTCAATCTAATATATATATTTTTAATAAATTAGAATACAAATATATACAAATATCGATCATTTTTATAATTAAAATGGCTTGGTTAGTTTATATAAGCATTTATATCTTTATAGGTCAAATCCTAAATAAATGTTGACATGTAAAATTAAATATTCTCAAGTCTTTCAAAAGATTATGGTTATAAAAAAGTTGAAATAAAGATAACATAAATATAGTAGAAGACTAAATTTTTATATATATTGCTATATAAAGTATGTCACCTAAACTTAGAAGTTACTTTTAGAACTTCAACTTTTATGAGTTATAATTTTGTGGATGTTATGATATTTTTAGTATAGAAGTTAATGTGTTTCTGTTATATATTTTATTTATTTATCTTATTCGTATTACTTTCACTGCAAAATATTTACTAGTGAATATTTATTTCCGTTTATTAAAAAAATCCATACACTTATGTTCACCCAAAAAGCACATACACTTAAATATTATTTATTTATTTATTTGTGCTTCTTAGCATCAATTCAACCGCATATAATATGCCTGTCAAACTTAGTAATTGAGAATAAAATTTTGATAAATATAATAATATTTTAATTAATTTATTTAAATTTTATAATTAATCTTATGTATATATATTAAATTTAGATAGAATATCTTTTCTTATCTGTTTTCAATACTATATCATTCATCATCTTTATGTTAACTTCTTCAAGTACAAATTTTAATATAAATAAAGTTTGAATGCGGTAAACGAATAACTCTTTAATAAAGAGGTAAGCCTACGTTGTTACTTGTTGCCACTCTTCAAAACTCCATAGATGTTACAACTACTGATGAATATCACCAGGAAGTGTCATTTTCAGACATGGAGTCACAGCATCATGCTTAGTTACATCCAGAAAAGCCACCATCAAGTAGCTGTTGAGCCAACCTAAGCTTCAACGGACGGTGATGTCGGGAATAGAAAATTAGCAAAAAATGGCTGCAAGGTCAATTCATCAATTGATCAAATTCCACGTTTAAGTAGTAATTTAATCACAATTTCGCTGAATATTTAGTTCTAATCTCTATTCTTAGCTACGAAATATATAGATCTTATCTCTATTCTTAGATACGCAATACATACATCCCTTCTCACAAGTGAGGTGGTGCCGTGGTTTCCATGTCCAATCATTATGTATCTTGATTTAGGTTTCAACTAAAATTGTTAAAGGAAAGATTATTAGAATTTTTAATATGACAGAGTGTAGAGTTTATTAACAGGAATTGAGTTTGAATCAAATATTGTCAAAATAATTAGAACTAGTCATTTGAATAGTTGACCTTTGCTACTTATAAACTCTTTAACATTTTTATATTTAATCAATATGAGATACTCTAGCACTATCTCTCAAGTGCAACAGGAATTAAACATCCAGTTGTCACTTGAAATAAATACAGTGATAACTGGACCGAGCGGCTAGAACTGGACATCCAGACGGACAACCTGAAAATTAATAATCCGAATCAAAATGCTCTGATACCATATTAGAAATTTTAATATGGGTAGAATGTAGAGTCCATTAACAAGAATTGAGTTTGAGTCAACCATTGTCAAAATGACTAGAACTAGTCATTTGAATAGTTGACTCTTACTACTTATAAACCCTTTAATATTTTCATATTTAGTCAATATGAGATACTGTAACAAAAATTGATCAAAATATTTTTTTTAAAAAAAGATTGAAGGATACTTTCCTTATTAAAGAAGTTGAAATTTAATACAATAAAGAAACTGTTAAATAAAAAATAATTAGCTTATTTTAGTTTTAAAAATCTACTTAGTTTATAAAAATTGACTGGTTAATCAATAATTGGTCAATTTTTAATAATAAAATTTATTAAGATAAATCAAATTAGAAAAATAGTCAGTTTAAAATTTTTAGGTTGAATCGACTCAATCGATTTGATTTTTTAATCATCGATTAAACGTGAAAATTTGAAGTTAAATAATCACTTAAAAATGAGTCTGCCATTTATTGGTTGGTTTAAATACATCAATTACGAATTCCATTAAAATAGACTCTAATACTTACTAGAAGCACTTCATACATGATATATCAGAAATAAAAAGTATGATTTGTTCTTACTTGTTCTTAATTTTGGAAACAATGGGCAACTTGATCCTGGCGATGAAAACCAGCTATCTATAGAGTTGTCTATTCATTTTTTAAATTTATCAGTAAAAAACAACTGGAGGTCGAATTAAGAAAGACGAAGATAGTTGTTATACTTCATTTATTAGATAACTAATGGAGTGGCCAATGGGCCATATATATTTTTATATATAGTGATGTACTATTGTTTACGAAGGAGGCCGAAAGCAATTATCAATAAAGATAAAGAAAGAATGGAAACTTTAAAGAAATTCTTTCAAAGGTTTATAATTTTATCTAGAAGTACTCGCCACTATATGGAATTTATGTTGTATCGAATCTAAACACTAAGATGAAGCCAACAGCCTAGCTACTAAACTTTGTTGTATAAAAGCTGTTTCAGTCTTAGACATGACAAAATATCTTTTCTGTAAATGGTTCTTCTTTGATACCCAATTGCTTTGACTTGAAAGATTTAAAAAAAAAAAAGTTTTCTTGTTCATTGGTGTCGTATGTAAGATTACTTACCATTGTATATAAGTCAACTAGCTACACATCTAAGAGCATCATTGATTGATGTTTACGAAAATAGTTCTGAAGTCTAATAACTAGTGAAGTGCATTCAATCTAATTGTCCAATAGTAATAAAATTAATACCGGATAAATAAATGAATAAATAAATAAATAAATAAATGGGTAAACTTACCAAGTTGTTAGATATGATTAATGTCAGATTTCGCGATTATTTGAATCCTTTTTTTTAATCATAAGCTTGTGGTTTAATTTTTGATTAGGAAAAAGCAATTCTAAATCTTATTACTTGATTAAAAAAGATTATTGTCGTCAAAAGCATATTCAAGTGCTAAAAGTTCTTTAATTTTGAGGGAGTTCAAAATTCATGTGTCCTTTATTGTAGAGATAAACTTAACATAGAATGATCCTCAAGGCTTTAACATATAAAAACAACGAGGGACCTTTATATACGTGAAAGCAATATTTTTAAAAATGGATCAAAAATTAAATTGGTAATATAAGAAATTTAAGGTTTGAAAAGTTTAATTGACCATATAATAAAAGTTGAATAAAATTAAATAATTTAATACAAAATTGAAGAAGTAGATTATTCTCGTCCGTAAAAAAAGCTGAAGTTTAATTAAAAAAGACTATTAAATAAAATTAATTGATTTATTTTGGTTTATAAAAATTGCTCTGATAATTAATAAACTGAGTGATTTTTAATAACAACTTTTATTAAAATAAATCAATCCAAAAAATTAATCTATTCAAATCTTTTATAATTAAATTAACCAAATTAGTTCAATTTTTTTATCGTTATGTGAAAGAAAAGGAGAAACATTTATATCAGCAATATCTTCCCAAATATACAATACATATAGCTAGCGGATCCTTTCAAATTAAAAGGCACAATAATCTGCTTACTGAGAAATAATTCCAAAGCATAATGAAATTTATTAACCATGATTAATCAATCATTGGCTGCTGTAATGTATTCAATTCAATTATTCATTTGAGATTTAATAATATTTTTTCTCAATTGCAAACAATCTCGAAAGCTATGCAGGCTATTGAATCCCAGAAGAAGATCAAAGCGTGCACATACATTCAACTAAAATAATATAAAATCGTGGACATACAAGGACATCAGATGAGCAATCCACGGCATTGGATCGGATTGTTATATATGTTTCAACTTTGTTTTGATCTGAATGGGGTCCCAACTGTCCAACCAGGTAACGACTCCATTTATATGCTGAGGACTTGAGGGCTTAAGTGCTCCAATGGTAATTGTTCACAGTCTCTAACAGCCGTAATATGTACGAGTTGTAATTTCTTTCAACAGTCGATTCATACTATGATGGATCAAAGTTCTCAGAACTTTTTCCAGAGGGAAAGTCTCACTTGGGCGTTGACACCGCCTGCATGCCACAGTACTGACTTCTTAAAATAATTAAATACGTCAGAAGAGAAGTGGATCTTCTGATTTATAGCTAAAACCATTCTAGAATATGACTTTGCATTGATATGACGAACTTTGATGGGTATTTTGGTCTAATCAAAAGGGAATTTATGACAGATAAACCTTTGTTTTTCATGTAAGCATGCCTTATGTTTCTGTTTGAAAACTTCTGTTTGACAACCTCTGCTTTGTTTGTTCTGTCTGTCCCTTAGTTTTTTCCATATACTTCTTTCTGCATCTTTCCTGGAATATGGAGATTAATAACAATAGAATACGATCAAAGTCTGAACTTGAGTGGAGCTCAGATGACTGGCAGAGTTCTTCATCAAACCAAGCTCAAAAGTCTTATACTTGTGCTTTTTGCAAGAGGGGTTTCTCCAACGCCCAGGCCTTAGGAGGTCATATGAACATCCATAGAAGAGATAGGGCAAAGCTTAGAGAAGCCTCCGATGAGAACTTGCTCTCTTTAGACATCACTAGATCAACGAACCCACTTGACGTTTCCGAGGTCTTTGAGGAAAAAACCGGTCTTGCAGAATCTAGGGGTGAAAAAAGTCCTATCCTTAGAGAGCTAGAAGTCTCTCTATCGGTAGAAGATGATGAAACGACAAGAAATAAAGGTAGTGAAGAATTTGAACAGCTTCCCCTTTTCTTGGAGGTAGAGAAAACTGATGGAAATGAAGAAAAGAAGCATTCAGACCAGGGTTCGTCCCAAGCAGTGCTGGACCTGGAGCTTCGGTTAGGACCTGAACCAAGTACTAGTACCAGAGAATTCTTCTGAGAATTTGATGAACAAGCTGCTTGGAAATGCAAGGTAATAGAGATCATTTCGTTTTTCTTTCCGAAAATTCACTTTCTTTTGTTAGTTTTGCTAGCAACTCATCAACTTCAAGAAGCTGACATTAACAACGTTAGAGGAATGTTCTTATTTCTTCCTTCTAAGTCATTCCTAACTTTAATTTTAGAAGAAGATTGCTCGAAGATAATTCCGAATAGTTTGTCTTTCTCAGTACTTCATCATGCTAGAAATTCCCTCTTCATAAATTGATATATGCACTGTTTTGAGACTGTACAGTACACACTAGGAACTTGGACACAATTATTATGTTGAGGAATCTTTATTGACCTCCTCTCAAAACCTGTAAAGCTTTCTTCTGAGATGATAAAAGAAAACCTTTATTGAATCTAAACTACAGGTATTAGAAAGTTGCGCATAACTAACTACGAAGAGGATATAGTCATGAAGAAGTAGCTTTGGCTCACACGGAACCTTAAGATGCATGGAAGTTAGGATCACAACGCTTATGATGAAACATTTTTGCATCCTATAGAAGCCTCTCTTTTCGTCGCCAACTACATAGCTTTTATCTATACACAACATAAAGTACATGATTATTTCTTTTTCTAAGACAATCGAGTTCAAGATAATAACTATGGATCAAACAATATTTAAAATGTGTTTTTTGTAATATTGTCTTAGTTCCCTATGCATAATGCAGCATTTTGTTTTTCTGAGATCGATGTAGACTGACCAGTGACAACAAACAGCTTCAATGTAAGTGAAGGCAATATTACAAGTGAGTGTTTTCAAACGAAAATTTGAATGTATTCGCCATTATTGTATACGGGAATGAGACTTTGAGGAAGACAGAAAAGAATGAATGTTCTAAATTGCTCGAGTCTTGAACTTTCAGCTTTGTTTTCTCTTATGGAAATGGAAAAAGTGGTCGAACTTAATTTTATCTGGACTACATGTTTATTTGTTGAAGTAACAATAATGCTCAATTCCTTTTCTTAATGCATCTCTAGCTTGATTCTGCCTAATGCATTTCTAAGCTTGTAATAACAACAAACAATTATAGTTTCCTCTCATTTCATGTATTTTATAAAGAAGTTTGTTAAACTATTCTCTGTCTCTTTTATTTTCCTCTCACTTTTACTTTATCTTTTGCTCTCTCCCTCTTTTACTCTCTTTATTTCACTCATCTATCTACTTCTGCCAGTTGCTTCACTTTACTTGAACTGACCTCACTTAAAAGGTTAGTTATCTCACCATTTTAGATCACTTGCAACACTCTTAAGAATACAATATCATTTTTGTATTTAAGGGTATTTTTGTCGCACTCATTTAAACTAATTGCATTATTCTTGTACATCTAAGAATGAATTTAAAATAGATTATATTTTTATATTTTATTAAATTGTCTAACTTTATTATAACAGATTTTTCTCTTAGAAGATATAGTCGCATTACTTACCTAAACTGGTTATATACTTTCGAACATCTTGTGTTTCAAGTGAGTTTAACTTAGATGAATAGAAGCAATTGTCTCAGTTTGAAAAGCATAATTACTTAATCTAATTAAAGTAGTTACATCATTCTTAAACTTCTAAATTGATAACAAGTTGATCTTTTGATAATTCTATCAATATATTATAAACATAAGGAGGCCTAAATATAAATAAACGACGAATTGAGCCTCTTTATGCATTATGTAGGGATCGATGAACTCCATTTCTAATTGAGGTGAGAGTTTGGTGACATAGAAGGAAAAATAAGCATTGTTTGCATCAAGATGATTTTCAAGAAATTATCTCAAAATTTCTGCTTTCAACACAATTTAAAAATAAATTATTTAATTTTTATGAGTTTAGATCAATGATTAAAAAAATTATCCGGTCAAGCTGTACAGACCTTAAACCATTTAATTTTTCAGTTTAATTTACTTTATTAACTCTTGTTATTAAAAACTGATCAGTTTATTAATTAATCGGTCAATTTTCATAAATTAACAAATTCTTATAAACTAAAATAAATCAATTAATTTTCATTTAACGGTCTCTTTTTTCAATCATATTTTAAATTCTTTAATTTTATTTAATTTTTAGCAAGTTTAGAACGGTCTAATATTGGTTGAACCTTTTAAACCTTAAATTTCTTATCTTATCGTTTTAATTTCTAGTACAATTTTTAAAACAATAATTTAGATTACACATCATCTACTTATTTATGTCTGAATAACTATCATACGTTGCTCAAAATGATTATTAATAAGTATATGGTGGTGTGCCATCTACGAAAATATAGAAGTTCAGCAATTTTAAGAGGAAAAACATTTAACACTTGGCGAAAGAAGTTCAGGAATTTTAAGTTAAAATATTTAATCCTTGAGAACCTAATTTTTCCACTAAGTTCAAACATTAGATAACTTTATGATGATTAGAAGAAAACCATACTAGTCATATGCATATTGATGCAAATGAAAAAGAATAAATTAAAAAAGAAAATATAGCATGTAAGTTTGATCGTGGTTGAGAGAGCATATTTGATTCACTGCAACAAAAGGGGCTTTTGGAGATACATATTTTCGTCGCCAAAAGCTAAAAAGTCATCGCTAAAACTTTTTAGCTACGATAAATATTCGTCACACTAATTGTCACAAAATTGCGGTAGCAAAATATTATTAGCGACATTTTTATAATATCATCACAACTCATATTTCGCTTCGATCTAAGGTACGCCGTGAAAAGTGATAGGGGAAGAAAAAGTAAATCGTCGCAAAAGATAATTTGAGATGCTTTCTTTTCGTGACTAAAAGCTATTAGCTACATTATCATATTTATAGGTAATAATGTTTTGTGACGTTTTGTTTGTTTATCAAATTAGATTTAGCGATGATTTTCTGAACGTAGGTAAAAGTTATTCGTGACGGTTTATGGAACGTAGCTAAAAAGTTTAGGTGATGATTTTGGAATTGTAGCCAAATCATTTTAGCTACATTTTTATTTATTTTTAAAAAAAGTTTCATTTAATTCTTAATTTTTAATAAATTTTAAAAATTATTGTCGAAGTTTTTAGAAATGTAGCTAAAAAGTTTTAATGACGATTTTTGATTTTTGACTAAACAATCCTATTAATAATTTTTTGATTTAATTATAATTAATGATAAGATTTTTAATCCATCTTATTGTTTGTAATATTTAGAATTTTTGATTTATAAATAATTAAATGAAAATAAAAATTAAAAATTAGAAGCATTTTATATAAAAATAAAATGTTATTAAATGTTATTTACAAATGTTAAAAAAAAACTTATGTACAAACTAATACTCGTGCTCATCGTCACTACTTCTTTCATAATTTGAGCCAAATATTTGTTTGACCATTTTTTCAAGCTTAGCCAACTTTCGTTCAATACAGTCTAACTTTTGCTCATTACGTTCAAACTTTTCTTTATTACATTGTAATTGAGCCTTAAGTGACCGGTTCTCCTCTTAAAGTGTGGTTACAAATGCTGGTCTTGACGATGATGAACCAATTAGCTTAGATCATATCCAAGACCTTTGATGTACCCTGATCTTGCACCAAGGATGTTGTTGATATAACTTGATCTTTGCAACAACTCCTGCATCTTATTCTAAAATTTAAAAAACAAAATAAATATTTCATTTGAATATTATTGGTTAGTACAACATAAATAAAGAATTATAAAATTAAACAAATTTTTATACGTACATAATTATTCTAAGCTTCTTTAGAAGTCCAACCTTCACCTTTCTTGTAGTGTGTGAGTTTGTAGAGTGTGATTTTATCACACTCTTCTCTATGTAGTTGCTTCTGACTTTGTTTTATATAAAAAAAGAATTGAAACATAATAAATAATATTTTATTTACGGATATAATTATAACTTTTAAACAGAGAACTTACAAATTCATTTCGTACGACAACAAATTATTTGGAGCCTTAGTTGTGAGGAGTTTTCATTTTTCCTTTATTAACCTTGACTTTCTCACGCTTTTCCTAAATAAAGAAAGGAAATAGTCATTAAATTATATAACAAGATTAATTGAAAAAAATGTGAAGAGAAAGAAGACAAAACTTAACATTGGTAGAGGACCAATAATCACACATTTGGCTATAATTTTCTGGAGTCATCCGTTTGGGAACAAGTCTCCTTATTGACCCTTTGTTTCAACAATCAACTCACATAGCTTGACACTTCGAGGTTCTTTACATCAATAATATTGAGCTTCATCTATGAACAAGTAAAAGTGAAATTAGTCTTTAAATAAATAAAAATTCATATAATTAAATAAATTGAAAAATTACCGAAACTTTGTCTAGAGCATTCTATAGTTAGTTGTCTTCATTCAATTACTTGGCATGTTAAAGGCAAAGCAATTCAGTCCTGACAATGACCCCTAACTCACTGGACAATTTTGTTAATTGAATCTTGTCAACAGGATGACCTTACGAGATGTCAATATGCACGAACAACTTGTTCATTGCAACATTCATGCGTTGTAACTCAGAACCTTTAGTGATACCTCTACCTCTTTTTCTAATGTCGGTATTGGAATCTAACAAAAAAATAATGATAAGAAAAAATGCATTAAACATGTAAATATATATTTGAGGATCATTGTAATTATAGTTGGTAAAGATTTACAAACCTGAAGATCCCTTAGCACTAGTTGAGGTAGATAGAGGTTTTTATTTGACCGATGAAGTCAGTTGTTGTTGTTGGATAGAGTCAGATTGATCTGGTTATTGTGGGGGAAGAACATCTTTGCTAATTGCCACCTTCTTTCCCTTGTTTCATCCAGGTGTCATTATATTAAATATCTATAATGATTTCTCAATGATTTTCCAATGTAAAATATTACTAAATTATTTCTCAATGATTTTCCAATATAAAATAAAACTAATTAGAATAACAACATAAAAAATTTGTCAATTTTTTCCTTAAATCATTTGAAAGCATTTGACAAAACATTATCAAAGTATAATCAATGATGATTGGAACCAATGGCAACTTAAAGCATTTTTTTTCTTTTAGTTGCTCTTTCTTATTATTTGTTTCTTCTTCTACTAATCTTTTGTAATGACCCCTAAAGACTTCTAGGCCGCGAACTTGTTACTATTTTGTATTAGTTCCAGCTATAGAAATATATAAAAAAAGAAGATGATTAAATCTTTGGCCCTACATTTTGAATCACATTAGAAACATTTTTTACGTGTTCCGTTCATTATGAAATTCATTATTTGTTAAAAGAAACAATGTCTAACCTCAAAACTTTACAAGTCTTGACTTTTCTTTGTCTATAAATAACACATCTAACAAATATAAAGAAAATTTGAATCATATTTCAAAAATAAGCATTAATATGGTTGTAGTTTCTTTCAATAAGGAATTTGTTACATGTATTAGTACTATTGTTACCAATTCTTTAGAAATTTTATTACATGCTTATAGAATAAAAGTTAATAAGGAATTAAGCATTCAATTATTTAATGATGTGCATTTCATACAAGGGAAGCATTTTTGCTTTAATCAACATAGTAATAAGAAGTTCTTAAAGCAATATAGTTATAAGAAGTGCTTCAATGATCTTAACTTATGAACAAAGTTATACATACTTCACAGCATTTGAAAGATAAATGAATTAAGCATAATAAAATACATTACTTATACAAAATGAAGTATAATGGAATACATAACTTTTATAAAATGAAGCATAGTGGAATACATTATTTTTGTGAAATGAAGCATAATGAAATACATTGTTTTTACAAAATGGCTAATCATAAGTTAATTAAAATGATGGCTTGTCAGTTTTCAAATGATAAAAACAACAATCCTATATAAACAACAATTCTTTTACCTTCAATCTTCATGATCAACATCTTGAAATCATCATCATTAATTACATTATGATTTGACTCTTCATCATTATTAAATTTGGTCAAGGTATTATCATTGTCATAAAATTCATTCTCATTATAGTCTTTATCTCTTTCTACGATAAGATTGACTTATACTTTGTCCACTTGTACTATATTAGGATCAACATCTCTCCTACAGAATGATGATATATCTGCATCTTCTATTCGAATGGCTTCATTATTCAACTCTAATTCAATCTCTTGATATACTTCATCATCATCCTCACTGATTAGACCATTATCCCTTTCACAAAATCCAAAGAGATTTCGATGTTGGAACTTTTAAACAACCTTCCAAATTTTACCCAATACAGTATCGTTGAGGTAGAAAACTTGCTTCACTTGACTTGCAAGGACAAAAGAGTCATTATCATACCATATTTTACTAATATTGATGCTAGTAATATTCCCACTGACATTCATGTCAGCAAGATTAAACTATTTGCATTTAAATATAACAACCTTTTTATCCTTAATGTAATGCAACTCCATTATTTTAGAGATGACACCATAGAAGTTAATAAAATCGTCGTCATAACATCCCTTAACAACAACCCCATAATTTTAACTTCTAAGTTGACTGTCTATATCTTGTATGTGAAATCTAAACTCATTAAAAATGCAACTTGTATATTTTTCCCACACACATGAGGCCCACATGCCAAAGAATATAACGTTGTTATCACCTCTTGCATGTTACGATTATGTAAGCGTATCATCTGTATGACAAAATGAAACTAGAAGTTAAAATGACATACAAATTATGGTAAGCTCATAATATTCCATCAATATATTACTTACTTGAGTCCTAAACTAGGATAAGAACTTAAGCTTATGTCTTTCTTTAACATTAACAATCCCTTTGCTTCGAATCGACTCTTTATGCCCTTTATTTAAAAAGAAAAATAGAGATAAGGAAAAATAGATTGAATGACAACATTGAAATATGAAATTTTGATTCAAAGTAATATACATACTCCATATATATGTCAACTTCCTCGCAATTGTTTAAAATATACCAATGGGAAATTTCCAATTCGTCTTTAGTTAACTCGACATATTTTCTGACACCAAGTGGCCTAACTTTTTAGGTGAAAACTGACAAGCCACCTTCTTGATCAAAATCAAAGTTACATTCTAGTCTATTAAATCTTGTCTCTACGTTATTTAAGTACATCAAACAAAATGTCAAGCATTCATTCTCAATATAAGCCTCTGCAATAGACCCTTCAGGTCAAGCTCTATTAAGTACATAACGCTTAAGAGAGCATAAAAACCTAAACAAAATATAAGACA
>JANZXP010000004.1:31723047-31765729 GCA_027576715.1 Erythroxylum flavicans | reverse complement strand
AATTCTACACCCCAAAACATTAAAATTAAAGCCTAATCACAACAAAATAATAAAATTAATCCCAAACATATTGAAGAGGAAATCGGGGTCCAACATCCTAGGGTTGATTACTCTCTTTGGAGTTATAACCATTAACCCTAAATTGTAAACCCTAATCAGATTATGAAAAATTGCAATCTCTCAATTAACAATCTATCCAAAACCCTAATTAGATCTGAAGTTGTCCAATAAACTATCGGGCACCTATATGAGATCTCTCTTTACACAATTGCCGATTTAATTAATTTATCGTTCTTATTAAATCACCTAACTCTTGTTAGCCCGATTTAACTATTTTTTCATTCGATTTACCCTCTTAGTTTTTTATCGAATTATGCAATCACAGAAATCAATCACAATAAATCCAATAAACATAAATAATTAGATTTTATTAAATCAAAGATTAAAAACTCGAAGGTGAGTATAGAATATCTCAACATTCACAACCCTATCATCAAACTGCTATTCTCAAATCTATACAATAATAAAAATGGAAAATAACAGGAAATACAATTCTAAATGGAGATGGGAGGTAGCAATGTCAAGAAACTCCAAATCCGGGAAGTACATCGACGTGGGCTTCTTCTCCACTTCTCTCTTCCTTCTTCTCTTTCTCAATCTCTCAACAATTCTCTCTATGGTTTCCCTCCAAAATGGCTGATGCAAAAGCTCCTCTTCTTCTTTGTCTTATTCCTTATATACCTTTTGTATTTGGTTAGCCCTGAGGTTTTTTCAGGGTTTGAAACATCCAAAACTCCCTAAAAACTTAACTTTTCTGAGTGTCTGCGTGTCTACCCGATGCGGGCCATGACCGTGGCCCTGCAAGCCACAATCGTGGGCCACATCTGACCTTCTATCACGATCGTGGCAATGGTTCATGTCCTGGGCTTTTGTCACGATCGTGGCCTATTGTGCCACGATCATAGGCCGTTGTTTCAGCCTGAGTGTCTCCAAAACTTCTCTATTAACCTTAAAACTCTAACAAATACATCAAGGTACCTCAAAAGACATAATAATTAAGCTCAAAGAATTGGCTAACCCATAAAAACACTTGAACACAATTAATTAACAAACTAACACAATTCTAACCTAAATACATACTAAGCGATTAAGTTAACACTTAAATACATATCAAACTAAGCCTTAAAATATGATGCAATTTACACTTATCAATTCTCTTATGTGTTAATTTTACATTTTTATTCCAATCAATCATCTTCACGTGTTTACTTTTCTGTGCAATTTTATTTTCTTTTAATAATTGTTTAGGCCTTAGTTAAATTAGAATTAGATTAGTTCAACAACTTCCCGAGGGATCGATACCTCATATACTACACCCAAGAACAGTGTGCTTGTAGTATTTTGAGGGTTTTAAATAGATTAAAACTTGCCTCAACAAGATCCAAAGCTGTAAAAACTATAAAGGCATCTAGCTACTTAGTCACACCATGAAGTTATGGGATAAGGTGATTGAGAAAAGAGTAAGAGAGGATGTTACTATATTAAATAACCAATTTAGCTTTATTTCAGGAAGGTCCATGATGGAAGCATTACATCTCCTTAGAAGAATAATGGAATACTATAGAGAAAGACAATGTAACCTACATATGGTTTTTATTGATTTAGAAAAGGCGTATGATAGGATACCATGGAAAATCATATGGAGGTGTCTATAAGTTAAGGGAGTTCCTATGATTTATATACTTAGGGATATGTATGTAGGTGTAAACACTAGTGTTAGGAAGATAGGAGGAGATACATAACATTTTTCTATTAATATTGGACTGCGCCAAGGTTCCTTATTGAGCCCTTTTTTGTTTGCAGTAGTGATGGATAAGATCACTAAGAAGATTTAAGGGGATGCTCCTTGGTGTATGTTATTTTTTGATGAAATTATTTTAGTGGATGAGATAAAAGAGGGTGTTAATACCAAGCTAGAACTTTTGTAACATACCACTCTTATGGAGAATATGCCTGAACGTATTGACGATTACTTGAGAACATACTCTATGAGGATGGCACGTTAAAATGGTCAAATAAACTCTTTACAAATTTTTCAGGCATCAAACACATCTTAAGCAAACCAATATTCATTTTGGCCCATTTCATTTACAAACATATCCATTCATCATGTCATTACATTTCAGGATTCACACACACATTGTACAATAGCTGAGAATTACAATTCTTAAGATAAAGTAACTGAAGACATGTGCAGGTACAACTGATCCCAACCTTTAACTCATGTCCAATTGCAGTAGCTATACTTTAATTAGTCTAATTATAACTCCTTTGAACCTGAAATTCAACAATGCAATTTTGATGAGTTTGTGAACTCAGTGAGTGAACCATTATTGATGTATTCACTAAAGTCAAAAACAAAGAGACAAGTCATATACCAATTCAGCAAGTATTATATATCACTTCACATTTCATCATGCCTTATCAAGTATCATACTTTCATAAGTATATCAGGTAAATTAACATTTCATATCACAATATATCCTCATTCACTTTTCAAATGTCTTTCAAACAATTCAATAATTCTTTTCAATTCAATCATAAGACACATATAAGGATGTATACACAAATGCACATCTGACTCGATTCATTTTTACTTTGTTGTGACCGAGCGCCTATTCACTGTCCTATATCCATTGTGAATACCGGGCTCATTTCTTATACTGTCCCGTACCTATTGTGGATACCAGGCTTATTAATAACTGAACCTGTGGCTCTTTGTGCACATTTCTGAGCTTTAAGTTCTTTTTCAAACTGATCACTCTGGTCACAACTCCTTTATCTGATTACGCATATCAATGTGATGGAATGCATCATTTCATAAAATATGCTATCAATAACTTTTATTCATTGTGCACAGTCACTTTCACATATTCATCGGATCTAAGTTTGACATTCAACATTTCGTTGGGTATCCATTTTCCACATTCACATTCAATTAGAATACACTCCCAGTATAATCCCGAATATCAAAGTCCTCAGACTATCAATGTTTGATATTATCACAATCATATCAGTAACAGTTCATCATCAAATTGCCAATCATAATAATTCAATCATAGTAAGTAAACGTCTAGGTTAACTCATAGTACGCTCCGTATAAGCTATTGCCTTGACGATCTGGCAATGTCTGGATGCTGACATTCACTCTTGTGTATCTATCTTCATGCAATACACACATATTTCACACATCAATAAATTGTCAGTCATATAATTATTCAATCATTCATATGTATATATGTGTCATGTTCAATGCATGCTCAATTGACTTTCCTGGGTATGTATCCTTGTACAAAGATCTTGACTGAACTTATACACTTTTAGATCATTCACTTTATAGATTATATACTTCCATTTTGTAATTAGGCTTATACCTTAAGTAAGCCTGATTTATCTTAAATCCATCAACCATCCATTTACTAACCCTTTTCTAGCATTATATATATTCACACAATTCCCAATTCTCATTCATTCATTCCAAATGCGTTTTTCATATCCTTTAAATTACATTAGTATTCGTAAGAATACTTTCATTCCTGTAACATTCATTAATTTTAGATTTAGATACATTGATATCTACTAATCGTTTCCTTAAGGTATTACATCATTTAGCAACCTAAACTTATCAAACATTTAACCAATTTATTTAACATCAAATTAGGTTCATTTTAAGCCCTAATCAAGTCCAAATGCGTTATAGTAAAGTAACTTATCCTTAGCAGGTTCAAGAATCACACAAAACAACATTTTCTTCACTTTAAGCATTTCCCACAATCGTGTATGGTCTTCCCACCATCATGGGATGGGTTATTCGAAAGTTCCCATCCATTTTCTTTCAATATTTTTTCTAGATTTTGACATCTTTATACCAAATGCAAAACATCTTCTTAATAGTCCATCAATTTTACCTCAATTCGACCTTAGTTATACTCCAATTCCTCATCAATTTCATCTCCAATTTTAACTCAAAAGTATTTAACTAGTAGCTCACAAATTCTTGTCTTTCATGCATCAAAAATCAAAACATAAACTATCACTCACTTTCATGCATAAAGTCCTAGTTCTTTCTCATTTCAAGAACACTCCATTTAGCATTTTCCTTTAGCATAAATTCACCTTCATTATACTTCAAATCCAAATCTAATTCATCTATGTATCAACCTATAACCCATGGTTTTCATATCTCAAGAGCAACACATAACAATATCCAAGTTCATCCAACATTCCAACACTTTTCATCATCAACATCTTATATATTTCGTTCCAATTCAATCATCATTAAGTTCTATCAAAACATGTCATAAAGATCAAACTTCTACTTACTTGATAGCCTTAAATTCCACCTCAATACATTAAGTTAAACTAGCTCTCCATTCATGCAAGCTCATTACAAACTTAAGGTGAAAACAGGTTAGTTTTCGGCAAAGACAAAGGACAACAATCAGCTGGTTCTTTGGCTGTTTTGTGAAGGATAAAATTCTGGTTTTGATGTAGTAATTTGGTAAGGATTAAAAAAAAATTCAGAGATGTGTGTTAGGAGCAATTTCAGTGGTGGGACCAAATGAAGACAACAAAACCATCTCTGCAGAAACTTGCTTTATAAGTGCTAGATGCCACTATCTTTCAAAGACATATGTCTTAAGGCATGTAAGCCATTTTCCCACTTAATATACTGCCATTAGTCTCCTAATAATTAGTCCATATTTCACTCAATAATTGATCCATTTGTTAATTAATTACTAGTCCATTTGTCACTCATTTATTTATCCCAAATGTCACTCAATTTATAGGCTTAATCATCCTAACTTTCCATATATCAATTTGTCTTGCCACTTGGCATTTTTCATAGCCCAAATGTACATATATCAATCTCCCAATTGTGATAATTAATTCCAAGTTGCTAATTATAATCCATCAATTTTTGTCATTGGTAAACTAAAGTACAAGACATTGGAAGAGCACATTCATATCTCATATCAAATTCATTTTACATACCCCGGAATATGTCAATTGAGTGCAATATGTCTAACTCACAATTCATGTATGTATGCTAATATTATGTATTTGAATACAATCATCAAATCATATCATAAATGTACTAAATTCATTATATAAGATGCCACTCATGTGACTCAATAGTCTAACACTTTAAATCCTTCAATAATTTGAGAGGTGGGATACTATAACTTTGGAGGGATACGTTATAATCAAAAGGCTTTAAACTGAGCAACATTAAGACTGAGCAGTTAGAGTGTAACTTTTTGGGCCGTAGGGTGGCATCTACTATGGAGATAAAGATTAGTTCAGAATTTATATCATAAAAAGAGTTTTAAGTATCTAAGATCTATCCTCTAAAGTAATGGAGAGATTGATGAAGACATAATTCACCGTATCAAATCAGAGTGGCTTAAATGGAGAAGTGCATCAGGAGTTTTATGTAACAAGAAGATACCACTCAAGCTTAAAGGTAAATTCTATCGTATAGCGATTAGGTCGACCATGCTCTATGGGGCAGAGTGTTAGCCCATCAAACAAGTGCATAATTATAAGCTAATGGTGGCAAAAATGAGGATGCTTCATTAAATGTGTGACCTTACTAGAAGATATAAGGTTAGGAATACATTGGTAAGAGACAAATTAAAGGTGGATAATACTAATGGTAAATTAAGAGGAATAAGGCTTAGGTGATTCAAACATATTAAGAGGAGACATCCTGATGCTCTAATGAGAAGATGAGAGAAGATTATACTTAAATACTATAAGAAAAAAAAGAAGGCATAAGAAGAACTAGGGGGAGATGATTAAGAATGATATGACTCTGTTAAAACTTACCGAGGACAAGACCGTCAATAGAAAATTATGGCGTAGTAGGATACAGATAAAGGATTTAGAGTAGGGAAGTCCTTCTCCTTCTCAAAAGTCTTTTAAAAAGTTTTCTTTAAGTCTTATGTCTTATATTTATGCTAAATGTCTAATACATAGGATTTTCTTCTAAGTTAGTTAGCCTAAATACTTCCCTACTTAACCTATATATTTTCTTGTAATGGCTTGTTAGATTTGTTTATTAACCTATCTTCTTTTCTGTTTGTGTATTTATTTACGTGTTTTATCTTTTATTTTCATTCTTTACCTTGTTATATATTTATTACAGTATTTATTTTATTTCTTATTTTTATATTTTTATCTATACAAATTTATTTATTAAATAATTCCCTACTTAACCTAAATAGTTTTTGTAATGACCTGTTAGATTTATTTATAAACACTCTTCTTTTTTGTTTGTGCATTTATTTACTTGTTTTATCCTATATTTTGAGTCTTTAACTTGTTTTATATTTATTGTATTACTTTTTATATTTTTATTTGTATTTCATTAGGATTATTATTTAATATGTATACACATATTTTTTCCTTCGTCATGTGGATCTATCAGAAACAGTCTCTCTACTAGTTAGGGGTAAGGCTGCATACTACAGGACCTCCTTAGACATTACGTTTCAACGATACTTTCACTTGGTGGTTATTATTGTTGATTATCTCTTTGATTATTGTGTAAACTTTTTAGTGTGATCTAATTAGCTAGAAATTTAGTTTACTTTCTAAGTTAATTAATTAAAATCATAGTTATTATTGATTAAACAATAATAGGAAGATTAGACTCAATACTTGTATTCATTCCTTATGGGACTGACCTCTACTACCACTTTACTAGTACATAATGATAGGTCTACTTGCCTTCGTCTTATATTAGAATAGTAGGCCCGTATAAAATTTTAACTATCAAGTTAGAATCATTTTCAAAGATTAGGTGCAATACTAAAGAGATATGGGAACTATTGATCTAGTTGTTTCCTTTTTGTGCATGTTCTTGTATTTTTTGTATATTCTTTTTTTATTATTTTAATTATACATAATTATTTTTATGTTTGATTTTTTATTGATAGGGTTAGGCTAACTTATTGATATAGAGACGGAGCATAGAACCACATGTAACTATGTAAGGTTGATAAATTACATGTCTTCCTATCTACAGACAATGAAAAACTCTCTGACTTTAAAGAGATATAACGAACTACAAAGAAAGGGTCCAAACCATAAGCTACCTACTTGTTTGCAATTTAAAAAATTCTATAGTGATAAAGACTTTATAACAAAATATATAGTTGATATAGAAATTGAGGAGCCTTGCATTAAAACAATCCTAAAGTTACTTTAGAGTTAATTGAGGAGATGGAAATGAATGAATACTAGTGGAAATCAAGCAGGGAAGGGGCAATAGATATAGGAAGTGTACGGTATTGTCAAATCAAGTGGAAGCTTTGATGAGACAAACTTATAACTTAATGCAACCAATGAGACCGACATAAATGTTATGGTGTGATTAGTGGTGGAAGAGTATAATAGTCAAGAGCATACTAAAGTAATTGTATAGGTTGATTACTAAGGGAATTACCAACGAACGCAAAACATCCCTTATAACAACTACTATGAATTTGGGTAGAGAAATCTCATAGCTTTGAATAGAGTTATCAACTAAGTAACTCCTCTAGATTCTAATCAAAACCCTGTATCAGTAAGAAGGCAAACCATCTTAGGAGTTAACATTAATTAGTTGGTAACTTCAAATGACAACTTAAAATTTCAACAAGGATAACTAGTTAATTCTATCTGCATTTAAGGGCAAAGAACCTTACATAGTGAGATAGAGGTAAATCGTAATGAGTAGGCAATTGCAGTCACTATGAAGAGTGATAAGGAACTAAATGAGAACAAGAAGGAGAAAGCTAAAAAAACCATAAAGGTTATTATTGAGGAGGAAGAAAAGAAGGACAAAAAGGCCATTTTTAGTTTTATAAATGAAAAAAATAGTTCTCTCAACCTCTCTTTTAGCTCTGGAAGCCCATTTTGATTGTTGGAAACTTGTTAGTTTTTTAAGTTTTTTATATATTTTAAGTCTTCTTTTAATAAGACCTACTTTTAACTTTAGCTTATTAAGATTTTTCTGTCATATCCATCATCAATTCTTTTCTTATGATGCTTTAATCAAAATCATTTTAGACAATTCATTATTAAATGTTTTACTTTATATGATCAAAATTTTTATAAAAATTTAAATTCATCATTATTTAATAGACCCCTTTAAATCTTTCTTTAGTTTTTATAGAGTACCTTTTCATCATATTTGTTTTAATCATTTAAAAGTATTTGTCGATCAAATCTGCATCTTTAATTTAAAATTAAAGGTTTAATCAAATTGCCAAATACTTTCTCATTCAATAATCGACCTTAAACCTTTATTCTTAGTTTGGGCTTTATAGTTCTTTTTCCTTTAAATTTTTCTCTTTTTTTCACTAATAAGATAGAAATATAACTCCATTATTTTTATCCCAAAATTTTAATCTTTTAGAAGTCATCCATCTATTTGGAGTATGTTTGAAACATCAACGATAACTATAAAGACATTGAATTTTGATATAATTGAGTTAAGACAACCATATAGACATTGTCATATATGAAACAATCAATCAAATTATGTTCTACGTTAAAATGAATTGATAAGCTTTAATAAAAGATCCATTTCATAAATTTTAATATTATAAAATAATTTTTAGATAGTTTCAAATAATAATAATATTTTATATGATAATTTCAAATAATAATAATATTTTATATAATAAGTAAAATTGTAAGGCAATAAATTTAACCTTTAAATCAACAAAAAAATTTCTTGAGAGAGAAGCTCTCACTCCTCTCTTCTTCAATGTCCTGAATGCAAGCCTTCAATGAAGCTCCACATTCCTTTATGATCTACTTCGTTATTCATTTACCTACTACCTTTTCCTCTTAATCTGTTTCTCTTCAATTTCCAACTTCTTATTGCCCTATCTATTCCTCGACTATACTTCTTAGTCTTTTGGTCCTTTACTTTATCCATAGGTTATTCCTCCATTTCTATAGTGTCCTTCATTGTCATAAAATTTGAAGCACTTCCTGCCCTTTTCCCCTCAACTTCCTAATTATTTTTCATATCCTTCCTAAGTTATTCCTCTTTCCATTGATGCCTTTGCTACTCTAACTTCTTCCTCTTAGAACATATGTTAGCCCCCGCTCTAAGAGAAAATATCTTTAAATATTTGGAGATGCCAACTCTAAAACCAAAATTAGCTACTATCCTCCTTCTAGAACCATGGATAGGCAAGTGGTCACTTCACTTATTTCTACTCTTAAGGCTGGTGTTGATAAATGGAACATAACTCTCATAGGATACTTATTATACAAAAGGATATCTTTTCCTACTATGAAAGCTTATGCAAAAACCAACTGGAAGCAACATAGACTTGTAAACATTTTAGTTAATAATGAAGACATCTTTTTCTTCAAGTTTACCTACCATGCTTTAGATAAGAAAGTCCTAGAATTAGGACTCTGGCATAGCCATAACAAACCTCTTTTATTGTAAATTTGTAAACTTGGAATAATTTATAATGATATTAAGCAAATCAGCATACCAATTTGGATATATATCTATAAAGTCCCACCTAAATATTTGACTACGGATGGCCTTAATCATATAGATAGTTTGTTGGCAAAACTCTTTTCCTTAATGAAGCAATATTAGAAATCGAAAGTATCACTTTCGCAAGGGCTTGAATTCTAGTAGATGCATTAAGCAATTTTTTTGAAGAAATCCCTATAATGAAACTTGATGGCATCTTTAAACTGGTAAAAGATACAATAAGAGTAACATATGCCTAAAGACCCCTAGTACTCAATCTAAAGAAAGAATGGAAACTAACTAATTCTTCAAAATAGGAAGCTTTTAGGAGCTAATCAGTGAAATCTGAAAGGAAAAATAGCCTGTCAATTAACAAAAACCATTAATCATTGAAGCTACACCCATCATGTAGGAATCACCAACAAAAAAATATGTTCCCTCTAAGTCAGTAGAAACAGATGAAGATATAGGTCATCCTTCAACTCCTATCAATACTAATATAAAGGATGGAAACATTGTCACCTATTTTGATGCAACGAAAAACTTAGCAAATATGGAAACAATTAGTGAGTTTAAAATTGTTAACTGAAGGAAGTCTAGCAAAAAGAAGAGTAACTCTCTTCTTCTATTATAAAAGAATAAACTTAATAGTATGCAATGTAAAGGGTCTTAATGCCCCTTATAAATATTTATACTAAAGACTTTATTGCAGAAAATAAACCTAGTCTTCCAGAAATTTTAGAGTCTTAAATAAATGAGGAAAATTACAATCTCCTGAATTTTATAGAAAACTATTAGAGACTCATTACCAACTATAATAGTCATCCTAATGGCAAAGTCATGGTTCTAGTCAATGATGACAAGCTAAAGGTAATAGACTTTATGGGGATTGATGAAATGATCTCTTTTAAATTCAAATGTAAATACCAAAATTTAAAAATGGACGTTTCTATCATTTATGATTGTAACCACTTCTTTCAAATGCAAATATTATAGTCCAAACTAAAAGATTTATCTCAAACTATTTACACATTTTGGCTTTTGATTGGAGACTTTAACTTTATTGTATACTTTGATGAAGCAAAATGTGGAAGCTCCAATAGGAAACTATGTCAAGATATCAGAAACTGCATAAATGACATATAAGTCATAGACATGCCTATTAAGAAAACTTCTACACCTAGAGCAATAAAAAAGAGGGGAATGCTTACTTGAGAAAGAAATTTGACAAGGCTCTTTGCAATTTTGTCCGGTTACAAACATTTCTCTTTGAGGCCACCTTTTATAATCGAAAGCTCTCAGACCACTCTCCTTCAATTGTGCATATCAACTCAGTAAGAACTCTTGTCAAATCTGATTTTAGTTTTAAAAATTTCTTGGTTAACTTGGCATGTTTTAATGAAGCATTTTGTTAAGGACTTAATATTCATATAAGAGGCACCAAATGATTCATTTTCATTAAAAAAATTTTAGTGCCTAAAGAAAGAACTCAAGGCTCTCTATGCATCAAATGTTGGAAACTCTCATCATCTTCTTGCTACTGCTTAGTCAGCCTCAACAAAGCATAATCTAATTTGTATAATAATCTTACTTGTCAATTGCTACAAAAAGCTGAAAAAAAGGCACTATCTAACTTCGTCGAAGTTCTATACTTTGATCACTCTTTAATAAATCAAAGATCTAGAATAATAAGGTTGGAAGATGAGGACATGATTTCTTCATTCTTTTATTAATCAATCCTCTTAAGAAAATCTCCAATGAGATAATCTACATAGAAAGCAGTGAAAGCTTGCATACCACATAAAATCAAATTCCTAAGTGAAGCAAAAAGATACTTCTCTCACACTTTAGGATCACCTTCTTCTACGAACCTTTCCATTGGTTTCATTAAATAAATCATTCAAGAAATGATCAATGCTCAAGATTTTGATCTTCTCATCAATCCTATCTCTTATCAAGAAATTGAGAAAGCCTTGAGCTCTCTAAACCCATTTAAAGCTCTTGTCCTAGATGGTTTTAATGTAAACTTTTCAACAAAATATGCCTTTTATAAGGAATGTTGTTGTGAATGTCTCTATGGAATTCTTCAGGGAAAAGAATATGTTAAAGAACTCAACAAGACCTTTATAAACCTTATTCCTAAAGGTAAAGAGGAAAAAAAAACCTTAAGGGACTATTACCCTATCTCTTCAAATCTTTCTATAAAGTCAAGGCCAAAGTCTTGGTAGATAGATTAAAAACAGTGCTCCAAGCCATTATAGACCCCTCTCAAATAGCTTACATCCTAGGTAAATGTTCAACAAAATTTACAATTTATAAAACCCTCAATAATTAACAAGCGTACAGGTCATACTTTGTAGTATTAAAGGGTTGTTCCCACAAGGAGGGTACTAACCTAATCCTAAGTCGTCTAAGGCTCAGAGAAAAGAATAAAAAATAAAACTACACAAGTGAACATGGAAAGTAAATAGAACAAATTGATTCAAGAATTATAAAGTGAAAATTTCAACAAAACAAAATTAAACTGAGCAATCATACAGGTCACAATGGAAATCTTTCAAGAAAATTAATCAAGTTATGAGAGAGGGGATTTTACCTATAATTAATGCTAATCTAGCCATTTATGTGTTTACAGGGTGTCAGTTCTAGACAGTCGTAAGGTTAATTACTCTCTCTCGAGTTATGACCATTAAACCTTAAATTGTAAACCCTAATTAAATTATGAAATTTGCAATCTCTTAATTCACAAATTACCCACAATTCTAATTAGTTCTAAAGTTTTTTAATAAACAATCGGGTCTCGCACGTGATCTCTCTCTATGAAATTATTGACGAGATTGATTAAGTGGTCAATTAGAATGCCTAACATTTATTAATCCGATATAATCATTTTTATCTAGCACATCCTCTCGATTTGTTACCGAAGGATGCAAATATATTAATCAATCACAACACCCAAACCAATAAACACAAAATATCTAAATCAACATTAACTCAAAGTAAATCCATTTCCATATAATCTATCTTAACTTTACACAATTAAGTGAAAAAGAAAATGAAGAGAAAATGGAATTTTGGTTGGACAAATTGGGAAGTTAGTGGGGTCAGAATACCACCTAATTCGGGGAGCAATGGTGTCAAGGATCCACTTCTTCTTCCTCTTCTTCCTCCCCCTCTCTCTTCTTTTTCTCTCTCCTTAGGGTTTCTAAAAGTGGCTGAATGTAAACATGCCTTTTCTCTCATTTATTGTTATTTAAATAGTCTTTTACGTTTTGGGTAACCCTAGAAGTTTTTTGGGATCTAAAAGGTCCAAAAAGTCCTTCAAAATGTGAAGTTTATAAGCGTCTGCGTGTCTGCCCGACGTACGCTATGATCGTAGCTCACATCTAAGCCTTCTGTCACGATCGTGGCATGCAAGCCTCGATTGTGGGCCATTCCTGGAGCTTCTGTTATGATCTTAGCATGCTTGTCATAATCGTGGGCTTGTGTTATGGCCTGGTTTAACTTTAAAACTCCTCTGTTCTTTGATATTAACCCTAAAACACTAGCAAGCACATCAAGGTACCTCAAAAACATAATATTTAAGCTCAAAAACTTGTATTAACCCATAAAAAACAAATAATTAACAAACTAAAGCAACTCTAACCTAAACACATACCAAATGATTGAATTAACGGGTAAACACATATCAAACTATGCCCTAAGACATGATGAAATTTACACTTATCGGCAAACAAGTTGCTGATAATATCACCCTAGCTAAAGAGTTGTTTGACATTATAATAGGAAACGAGGTCACAAAAATTATACTTTAATACCTCAAGTTGTCATCAAAGAAATAGAAAGGGTATTCAGGAATTTTCCATGCGTAGGCTACAATGAAAAGGAAAGAAATCCAAAAGTAAAATGTTCAGACATATGTAAACCTAAAAAATAAGGAGGCTTAAGTGTCATTCCTCTGATGCTATCAAATCATGTTTTCCTCACCGAGAGAGTGTAGAGACTACTTTAAGACAAACAGGCTTTATGGGTAAAATGGGTCCATGTATATTATACTAAGAATAAAAAATTATGGAATTTAAGACTTCCCTTCAATGTATTAACCATCATGAAGTTTTTAGTCAAAGTTAAAGGCAAAATTAGGATAGAATGTTTTTTTTTGTGGTAGGCAAACCTCCTTTTAGATAGATTATCCAACCCCTTTTAGTCCTTTGGAACTACATCAAGATATACACCCTCTAAAAGCTATTTTAATGAAAATGAAACTGTAGCACATGCTCTATTAGCTATAGATAAAACCAACCTAACACCAACAATAGTATTTCTCACAAATTTCAAGGTAAATGACAGTGAAGATGAAGTAATTTAGGAAAGATCATCCTCAAGAAAATTCTTTGCCAATTCATGCAAGAAGTTCTTAATGGTTCAAGCAATTGGAATAATTTGGTGTGGTGTAAACACCTGTAGCCTTGAGCTTCTCACATATTGTGGCTTGCAATCAAGAATAAGCTCCTAATAATGAACAAAATAGGAAAATATTCACAAATCCTTAACTAGTGCATCTTTTACAAAAATTTAATGGAATTAACATAAATTTAATGGAATCCAACGAAAACTTGTTTTTCAATGTCATGATATAGCTCTTATCTAAACCAAATCTTAAGATTATGTAATTTTAATAATGAACCTCAAAATTAGAATAACATAGTTGATTGGAACATTAGAATAAAGCACAAGTTGAAGGAGATAAGTTGATTTACAAAACAGTATTATCTTATCTAATGTCTAGTTTATGGGATGAGAGAAAACAAAAACAATTTTATCCAATTAAAACATGAACAAAGAGGCCCTACTCAGTGCAATATTTGGTAGAATTAGATATTACATTCTTGCTTACAAGGATAAACATAAATTTAGTGACATCTTCAGATGTAAATGGTCCATCACCTAAGTTAGAAAGTGCATTGTAATTTGATGGTTCAAGTCATTAAAGTGGCTTCTTTTGTATAGAAGGCAAAGATGATAATAAATCATCTTTCAACATTTCGTAATACTTCAAGTTTGCCTTTTATGGATTAATTTATTCTTTTCTTTATTTAAAAAATTGTAAGAAAATTCCACATATTTTTACAATCAAATTGGAAACTTTTAATATTGAGATTTTTTCACCATCAATTTGATTAGACTGTACTATACACTTCTTTTGTTATGATTATCAAAGTTGAGAATTGGAATTTGGTAATTATTGGAAATTAATTTTATATCTTTTTTGGCTCAATCTAATTGGATGTAGTGTTTCACATTTACTATCATTTGTTTTTATAATAAAATGTAATATACCCATATGTTATAGAGAAAAAGGAAATTGCTATTTTTTAATTATGTTTTTATAGTATATTCACTTAAGATTATATATATATATATATATGAATTATTGTACTTTTAATAATTATTTTTAATTAGTATATTCATTTAAGATTTAAAGTGTTTGAATCAAGCTTTTAAATCATTTCACTTTCAAGATTGCTCCTATAATTGTTACTAATAAGAAGTGAAAACATCATTTAAGGCTAATCAAGCAATTCACATATAATGTCTTTGAGCATATAAGTACACTTGGGAAGAAATGAATGATAAGAGCATAACATAATAGGAAAAACAAATCCTTACCTGCAAGTTGGATCCATCAGTTAGAACAATGAGTTAATCTTTTATAATGGAGAAGTTAGAGGGGTTAATCCAGAAATTAGGGACATCTAATTTCTACTATTAGTAGTCTTTGTAATCCTGAACTCCAAACTTCCAACATATTTTAGAGAGACTAGAAAGATGAACAACACAACTTCAATGGAGACATTTTGTGGTTAAAAGTTACCAAGTTGTTGATTTCACTGCACTACACTTGTCACCTCAATATGCAATACTAGTGAAGGAACTCGTCCTTTAAATAGCATAGCTTATTAATGTAAAAGATCAAATCTAGTTAGCAGTTTGTTTTGGGTTTGTAATATTGGGTATGTATTATAACTATTGGTTTATGCCCTACAGTCAATCAATTAGTTGTACTTTGATTACAAGATAATTTAAAGATATTCTTTATCTTGTACATGTTTAGATGTATATGATAAAGTCCATAGGATAATTATACATTGCAAACGAAATTATAATGAGATTATAATTATGGGATTCATATTGCATTTATGTATTATCCCTAAATTGTTCCTAGTTATTGTTCTATTAAGACTGGACATTAGTAGAATGTAAAAAGAGTAGCAAATGATATGTTTTTCCTTATAAATGAAGTATTTGATCCTATAGACTAAAGTATGGAGATACTTAAAAAAACATATGGGTGTTTGTCAGAGAACAAGTTCATTAAACTGACCTAATATGAGAAATCCATTTGGAACATTACTTATATGTCTATGAAAATTCTCATTGTGATGATTATATAAGTGATCCTCTGACTTGAGGTCTCCAAAGTTATCTTGTATAAATATTGCTATGTTCTAACTATTTATGATATATTCTAATCCTAAATAGCTTATTTGGTAATCAATGGATGTATAATGAACTATATGGAGATAGCTAAATGATCAAGATAAGATTGACCACCCTAAAATAATTAGGGAGATGGAAGCATGTTGTAACATTATACAAAATAAACTAGACCTACAACTATAGTAGTGGTAAGTCTAGGTCAAACCCACAGAAATTAAATCCAATTACTTTGTTAAATTCTATGTATATGTAAAACAGGTGGGTTTGGCTTGATACAAATTAGAAAACAACCTAAAATTAAATATGTAAAAGCAACTCAATCTACACAACAATAAAGTGATAAAATTGATTAATGGGTTAAATACAGTTCTTTGGTTTAATCTCAGCCTAAGCACAATTTCACATATGTCATTGAATTATCATCTTCATACCTCTCTTTAGACTGTTGATCGTTAATTAACAACAAGTTTTGTTAATCCTAGTTTTTCCTTAGGTAGTAGTTAATTAAGAAGAGCTCGTTAATTACCCTAACTATCGGGAAACCTAGAACAAGTTCTCTAAGTTTATCTGGACAACTACCTTAAAATTGAGAAAAATGGACCAATCTAAACAATAATCACACAAGTTTGGATCATTTAACTTATGCTATGTTATCCCTAATGATTTAACACAGTTAGTTGCCACATACAACCTTTAACACGACTATTACCTATTACATTCAAGTTCTAACGATGGGTTTTCATGAAAAACAATTCATTAGAGCATCGAAAGCATTTTTACACAATACCCAATCATTATTCTTAAGATATTGTAAACAGTCTGAAAAAGAGGGAAAGAAACCGATACACAATGATATATGCTTGAATGTGCTCCTCAACATCAATTGCACCTCCGAATTGGCATCCAAATGTCTAGCCCTTTATCTTCTCCATAGGTCTCCAAAAATCAGCCAAGAACATCTTTTTTCCATGGAAAATCGAAGAGAAATGAAGAAAAATCATAGGTTTATGGCATCTGTCCAGCCTTCTCCATTAATCTCCAGCAATGCTCATATTATTGTTGACAATCGACCATAAGTAAAGAGAATGAGGGCTGTTGGTTTCTGTCCACTAAAACTCTCTCTCATCTATCCCAATCTTGTCTAGTTGCCTCCCACCAGCTTATTTTTGAAAACTGAAAAGGATTAATCAAGAATTAACTTTCACAATGCACTACAGCCCTCACACACTCCTGGTCACTGTCTCTTCTCTTTCACTCTCTCCGTTGTTGTCCATTTCTAGTCCCCATTCCTCTTATTTTATTCTCCAACTGACACCCCTAACACCATTCCTTGTTTGTATATTCAAAAGCCACCTTAAAAATATAAGGCAGCTAGGTTAAAATAAGAAAGTTGATGTTAAATGGACAGTTGTCCATAAAAAGCACGTAGCTTTGTTGTTTAATCTTTTTTATTCCTTTTCTAGCCCCTTTTCACGTCACACACAACATGTCTTCTTTATACCTTAAATGCTAGGTTAAAAGTGGAATGTTAGCTGACTCTTCTCATGTGAGTGAGAAATGTCCCATGATGTGTGTGGTGTCTCACTCTACTCATGCAAGACGTCCCATACAATGCAAGTTGTCCCATGCAAGTCTTATATGGGTAGCTTGCATGGGTTATAACATTTTAATGCATCGTCTCACTCGCTTTGTAATCTTCTTCTTTTTCTTGCTCTGTGAAGACAAGTGAGTGTCAATTTTCAAAAAATGGCCCAAACATCATGCTTTAACTCACTTTAGCTCATTTGCTTCCAAATTATGCCTAAAACCACATATGAACTAAAGTGAGTAACTTAAGCATTTTCATATCATTAATCACTAAGGGTTATTGAATAAATATATAGTCAATTAAGCACATATTAGGAGAATGTTCTATTGTTCTCTATTAGTATTAATTCGGGAAATCCTTGGCCAAGATAGAATGAAATTTTGTAAATAGTTTACAAATGTCATTAATTGAATCAATAGCTAATGGTAGAGAATTAATATGATTGGAATCAAAATAAATTACACATTAATTTCATGCTTGTTGTCTAATTAAAAATTGTATGATTAAAGGATTGAATTATATGAAAAAATTATATATAGAAAGGTTAGTTAAAATCACTTTGACATTCCTTAATATTTGGATGGTCATGATGTGTTCTTAGATGCCAATCTTGATATATAATCATCAATTGTTTAATTGGAGAATTAAAGATAAATTAATTTATCTAATTTTAATTATGAAATAGAATTATAATTTATAATCATTGCCAGTATATAGGGAACCTAATAAGTCTCGTAGAAAAAATGAGTTGAAGGGAGCAAACTTATTTTAATCAAGCTGGATTTGATTGTAAAGTTTAAAAAACTTTATGATTAAATATGAAATATTTGATATATACGTATCAATATGATATATTGGATATTATTTAGGAATAATTGGTATTTAATTATAATTATTTGTAATTCTAATTAAAGTTTAATTGAAATTAGAACTTAATTTCAATTAAATTACTAAAATGTCTAAAACTTATTATAAATAGGCTTAAGCTCTAATAGAGCTAGCACTTTTTACTTAACCCTCTCTATAAGAGTTATAAATTTCTCTCAACTTGTTCTGTGGAAACTATTAGAGGCCGAACACTTGTGTAGCTATGATGTTTAAGATGGATCGATTTCAAAGAGTTAAGGGATACAACAATAATATGATCAAGCTTTGAAATAAGGTACAAATTAAGATTCATACTTTATTATGATTTGATTGTTAATCATTTTATAGAATTTAAGTGATCTTGGTTTTCGAGAAACTAAAATATGAACAAGTTTTATAATTATTCCATTACGGTCGGGATTGGATCCTGTCTTGATTTCCCAACAACAAAATATTTTAATATAAATATACTTTTTAATTTCTCAAAAAAATTATGACTAGTAATTATGAATAACATAAATGTAATGCAAATAAAATTACGAATGCAAACTTAATTACAATAAATTAAGGTTACAAAATGAATTGCAACTAGAATATTATTGTTGTAATTACAAAAAAATTCAATTTTAAATATTTGAATAAATTTATATATTGTTTTTATTATGGTTTTCATTTTAGTAAAGAACTTTATTTGGTTAAGATTCTATTTTCAATCTTTGTTTATGTTTTGTTATTTAATCATGAAAATCACAAAAGCTATTTAGTTTTATGTTTTTTTATCATGCCTTGATTTCATTATTTATTATAGAAATAATTACTAAAATTTTATATTAATTATTAATAAAATTATAATTATTAAAACTAATTAATAGTAAATAGGGTTAATTACCAAAAAAGGTCCAAACTTTCGTCAATTTTTCAATTATAGCTGAACTTTAAAAAGTAGCAATACAATGCCCAAATTTTCAATTTTTTAAATCCTATCCCAAACGTCAAAAAGTAGCATTACATGCTCAAAATTTTAATTTTCTTTAATTATAGCCTGACGTTATTTGTTGTTCTCCCGATGCTCTCAACATTTTGTTTTCTTTTTGTTTTTCTGATGCCCCAAACTAGTCTCGCATTACGACATACTGTACCAATAAGCTCTTCATTTTTAGTTTATTCTCCTATCCCTTAGTGTGAGGGCATTAGGACTGCGTAATTTGAAAATCGAAGGATGAGAGTGTTGAGAGAACAAACAGAAAACGAAGGAAAAAATTGAAATCAAAACATAAGGTCATCGGGGCTGCGTAATCTAAGTTAAGTCATTTTTAAACAACGATGTCATTTTAATTATGTGATTAAATGATGTCGTTTCATTAATTTTTATTTGTTGTGTTAATTTTAGCTGATGTGTATTAATAGTTAAGGTTTCTGAAATACATGGCAAGCTACATCATCCAACTTAACAGAAATACTAACGTCGATCTATAATTGAAAAGAATTGAAACTTTGAGCATTTTATTGCTACTTTTTAAAGTTCGGGTTAAAATTGAAAAAAATTAAAGTTTGGGTATTTTATTGTTACCTTTTAAAGTTCGGGCTATAACTGAAAATTGACAACAATTTGGGCTTTTTTGATAATTAACACTAATAAATATTATAAATTATTTTTTAATTTAAATTAATATGAAAATACACATTATTTCTGTCAAATTTTGGAATTAAAACAAATATTATAAAATATATTTAAATAAAATGGAAAATTGTTTTTAAGATAAAATACTAGCAAAATGTTTTTATTTTAAAATTGATATTTGCATTTGGTAATTATATATTTTAATATATAGTATTATTTTTGTTTTCAAAATATTTTAAAATAAACATTTAAATTTTTAGCATTGAAATAATTTATTAAATTTGTAGATAGTGTTACAAGCAGTGAGATTACATGTGATTGGACCAACACCACATTTATCGTTACTCTACTTACTACTTCATCTTAGGACCCCACATCATGGATAAATGTCCCTGATTTTAACCAACTTACAACACTCCTAAGTCCCCTTTTCCACTTTACTTTCTCGAGCAAGCTTATCACAGTTACCCTTCTTCTCACCATCTTACTCCTTTTTTTGCAAGCTCTGTACTACCTCGGGTGCTTTTGGAGTTGTAGCTAGAGTAGCTTATTCCTTTTTATATGTAGAAGTTTGTGATCCACCTCATCCACCTCCAATTTTATCTGCGAGTGATTCTAGCTCTCTATTTTTATCATAAATCACACTTTGATTTCTATACTTACTGATCTTGATGTTTTACACCATCCATGTGCTATATTTTGTGAATATTATGGGTTTATAGCATTATACTCATACTAGTTTTTTTTAACTTTATCTTTTCATCATGCATCTGTACCCCTTATGTTGTGCAACTGTTCTCTAATCCATTACTTAAGATCCCTTATAGGAATCACATCATCTTTAAATACTCTCCTATTTCTCTCTTTCCACACACTAAACTCACATGAGTTAGGAACTATATCCATCTTTGTTTTATAAATTTTGGAACCAGTATGATTATTTTGTAGCCAGGAAAACGTCTCTTCGAAACTCAAATGTGATTTATCAATACTTTAGAATTCTAATACCCCCTTCTATAGGACCAAGGCCTCTTTACATTTAAAGATAAAACAGTCAATTGTGTTATGTTCATCCTCACATAAATTGCATTTGATAGTGTTCTAAAATTGGGCTAATCTATCATGGGTAGGAAGTATGTTCTTAGTCACTAACCATAAACAAAATGCTTCTTTAGGCTGAATGTTCTTACCCTAGATCATTTTTTTTCCTGATTTTGCCTTTGACCCCAACTTCAAAATATTTCCTTATAAGATATATTAGTGAACACTTCTGAAGAATGTTCAAGCAATTCATACTTATCATCCCTTTCTTGAGATGGATTGTAATCAGATAATATTCTTTGAACGACTACAGGATATTTACTATATTTATTATACCTTATTTATACTTTAACTTTCTCATTTTGGGAACTTTTTATTAGGATAAGGTCCTAGAATTGTGAATGTATAGAGGTCTTTTCTTGGTCTAGTTATCATATAAGAGAGGGGCATTATTACCATTACCTATTTACATTTTATAAGAGGGTGAACCTTAGAGAAACTGGTAAAGTTGCTTCTTTGTGACCATAAGGTCATAGGTTCAAGTCACGGAAACAACCTCATTGTAAAAATACAAAGGAAAGGTTGCGTTCATTATGACCCTCCCTAAACCCTGCAAAGCGGGGAGCCTTATGCACTAGGTACGTTGACTTTTTACCTATTGACATTTACACAATCAACTAATTCAATCCTCAATTTCAACATTTGTTTCTACTAGCAAGATATAGTTGACTTCTCCTTTAACTCTTAGAAACTTTTATATTTTAACCAATAAATCTGCGTCCATCTGCTCCAAAGAGAATTTCTATTATTCAGAAGCCTCCATATCCTCTTTCTTATAAACACTTTCTTAGTTATTTGGATAGAAATGATCACTAATCCCCTTCATCTAATGGTTTACACACTTCACACCAGCTAAACTTTGTCGTCACATTCCTTTCCTTATTCTTAGCACATAGAAAAATCCTCAATAGTTTTTTATAGTCCTTTTTAGCTAGGAAAAAAATATGAAGCCTAGTAAGTATAAAGTGAACTCAGTAATGACTTGATAAGTTGTAGCCTTCCACTTAAAGATAAGTTAATATTACACTTATTCCTTAACATTTTCTACACTTTCTCTATTAAAGGGATGCATTCCCTAAATTGAAGTCTCTTTGTTATAGTAGGAAATCATAGATATATGAAATGCGGTTATTTTCCTTGAATGCCTGCAATACTTATTAGCCATACAATAAGTTGCTAGGCCCTTATTGATATGATTAGCTGGCTTTTACTCTTATTAATCTCCAACCTTGAAAGCTTTTTAAATAGTCTAATATATGTCATTAGTAAATTTATTAACACAACATAGGCTTTTGAGAATATGCTTAGGTCATCTATAAAGGTCAAGTTGAAAAGTTCCAATTTCCAACACTAGTTGTAAAACTTAAACTCTCTATTAGCTTTAATATTATGCCCCACCAAATTTGTAAGCACTTCCATATATTAAATGAATAGGTAAAGGGATACTTGTTCCTTCAGCGTACTATCCGATGGGGAGCCAACACCTTTAACTGTGGGTGGTAGAGGTTTAGTTTAGGTTTTTATCAATTAAATGCATCTATTATGTCTATTATAGCTGCTTTGTGTAACTTGCTCGGTTGTTTGTATAATTTCTTTTTTGTCTTCAAGCCAAGTATTACTCTTAGCACTATTTTGATTATCCTTGATGGAAGATTCAAAGGAAAGAGAGTTGTGTTCCTCAACTAGCTTCCATCTGGCTTGCTTTTAGCCACTGGAAAATGTCGTTTTTCCATTTAATTACATTTCCTCATGGTGCAGCTTATTTTTGCTCTTGTTTCTTTACACAATTACTTTTAAATGTAGTACCTTAACCAATCTTTACTATAATTCTTGTAATTTTGTGATATATTAAACCTGCAGGGTCACTCAAGATTAATGGTGTTCCTTTGCGGTGAGTGAGCCAATCTTATATTATTGGAACTTCTACCAAAGTGGACACCTCTAAGGTCAATGTTGACAAATTTGAGGACAAATACTTTGCCAATTAAGTTAAGAAGAATAAAAAGAAAGTTGAGTAAGAGTTCTTTAAGGTTAAGAAAGAAGTTGGTGTGTTGAAAATTGCCTTACCGATCAGCACAATCTTATTATATTTTCTTCTCATTTTTGTTTCCAAATTATAAGAGGAGAATGTGCCTCCTAGAGAAAAGAAAGATGATAAAAAATCTGTGGACACACTGTTGGTTAAAGCTATTATGGTAATTTCAGACTTGGAATCCTATCTTGGTGTAAGGTTTTCACTTATGGATGGAATGACGCCACATTAGCTTATCTTTTAAAAATATGTTATAGTATTATCTCTTTTGTCCTATTTCTACCGAATTTTGTTTGAGATTTTTTTATCAGTTTATTAATTTTTTAGGACAATAGTAGTCTTATAAACCTCTGATTAGCTTTTTTCTAAGTGTGTCAATTATGAAATAATCGCAAGTGTATAACGTAGTTGTAGCTAGTACCAACAAGTATGGATTGATTCCACGAAGATGATGAATACTAGTAGTTACCATTGTTCTATTATTTAGTCTAAGAATTTGATTTTGATTTTGATTTTTAAATAAAGAAAATAAAACTTAAGGAAATAAAATAAAATAAGCAACAATATTGAACAGAGAAATAAGAAATCACTTAGGAAATTACGGATATCGAGAATTAGTGTCTAGGTTTTAAATGCCCCCCAAAAACCTTTAACTAGTTGAGCTTTTATCATGTAATTGTTTTATTGACTATTAGACAGTAGAAATTCCTCTGGTATACTAATAGCTCTCTTAAGTCTAATAATAAATAATCCTAACATTATCAACTGAATTAATTAGGTTAAAGTTTATAGGATTGCTTTACTAAATTGTGAATTCCTTTATTAGGTTTGACCATAATCTGGAGAATTTATTTCATCCTATTTATAGGGTTGCAATCAACTCCTTTCAATTACGGTAGATCTATTCATACAAGGATTTCTCAATCTCGATGTTATGAAATCAGGTTATCATCTAATATTCCAGATCTATTAGAACATTTATTTAACACATAATTGAATCACAATATGTCAATCCAAACAATTGCATTAATAAAAGAATAAAAACATGTTATTGCACAAAACTAAGTTTCGTCTAACCTAGTCACTAAAAGAATTTAGTTACACACGATTGAACACGAAATCCAACATAAGTAGAAAGAAAAAAAATTCAAAACAATGGGTTCATAATTCTAAATCTCCCTGTTTGTCTTCTATTGAATATTCTTCCAAGTTAAAGGTTTAATATTGTATTATGATGGATCTTTCGATTATTTCTTTATGTTTTCCACTTCTCTTAATCAAAATCACCCATTATAAACGTATTAGCTTTTGTAATCACCTCCTAATGTCTACTATACTCTTTGCCTTTGAACATGTCTTTTTATAGTAATTGTTCGGGTTTTAGGTGATGTATGGTCTAATACACGACCATGTACTAGACCATGTATAACCCAAAATATCATGAATTCACAATTTTGCACGGCTTGAGAGAATTATATGAGCAAATGCATGGTTGAGTATCCCTTCTTTGCTTTACATCTTTGTTTTATGTCGCGTTTTCAATCGAATTCTTCTCTTTTAGTCCACAAAGGCAATTATAACTTATAAACATACTTTCAGCAAATTAAGTACCAAATATACAATAAAAGTATAAAATATCAAGCACAAATACATCAAATATAGGTATAAACATGGTTAATTATGCATTTATCTACCTCTAATTTCACTATACAAGTCATTGTGAAAATGTCACGTGTTTCAAATATTAAGTTAGTGAAAGTTAACATTAAAATTTAACTAGAAATGAAGAAAAGGTTGTGTCCAATCTGACCTAAATTGAAGTTAACAGGTTTGATGTAAGTTAATTAAGCTTTTAGTCAAGTTTGAGCTTGAGCTTCATGGTTTGGCATGACTCAAAGCTTGCTTATATATACCAAATGATGTTTTGTTTATGTAACAAAGTGACATCACTTAGTTAATGAATGAATATTTATTTCTCGTCTCGTCACCATCTTTAACTATTCTTAATCTCTCTTCCATATGCCCTAGTCACTTACTTTTTGTTCATTGTGTCTCTTTTTTGTTGTTACTTATCGATTGTCATATTGTCGCTTGTTTTTCTCACTATCATTCATTGCCTTTTTTTTCCTAAAGATCTAAGGTCTTTGAGAATTCTGAAGGACAAGATTTTGGGGTTTTTTTGCTAATAAGCATTTAGGGTAAGAGTTGGAGTTTTTAAATTGTTAGGATTTTATGTATTTTTCCTTTCTATAATTTCATATGAATATAAGTAGAGCTCCTTGTTACTGTTAGACATGATGAATCAATTGGAAAACAAATATGGTCACTTATGCTGATAAAGTATAAATGTTTTAGATCTTAAAAAAGAGTCTCAACAATTTTAATAAGTTCAACAACGTTGTTCTTTTAATCTCTTCAAAAAGGGAGATACTAATAACTGAGATCATCAATGCTTACTATATATAAATCTAGGTTGCATCAAGTCACTAGTTTTTGAATGTTCAATTGAATGCCAAAAAGAGCTCAATTGCTAGAGCATAATTAGTTTTGGATATGTCCAAATAAATTAATCGAGGTAGCACAAATGATATGGGAGTAAATAGGACTAATGGTAGGATTTTGTCCTTAAAGATTATGGTAAAAGATGTTTTTAATGTGCTATATGCTTATACGTGTCAAGTAAGTTTAGAAGAATAACTTAAGTTTCAATTCTGGGAAGAGTTAGATGAGGTAATTCAAAAGATTCCCTTACCGAGAAAGTTATTATAGGAGGAGACTTAATGACTATATAAGGGCAACCTCAGATGAATATGTTTGTGCTCATAGAGGTCTCGGATGTGAAAATAGGAATGACAGTTTTACTTTATTTGACTTTTTGGTAGCATTTGATTTATTAGTGGTTAACTCATTCTTCAATAAAAAAGAGGAGCACTTAATAATCTTTAGTAACAAAATTGTAAAGACTCAAACCAACTACTTTGTAAAGTGAATCGATTGACCTATTTGTAAGGATTGTAAGGTGATACCTAATGTATATCTGTGAACTCATCATAGATTATTGGTTTTGGATCTTATAATTAAGGGTTAGAGGAACAAGATATGTTCTTGGATGTGCATTAGAATTAGATGGTGGTATCTAAAAAGGGACATTTTGGAACAACTTAGGGACAAAGTAATGTTTGTAAAAGAATGAAAATTAGAAGGAGATGCTAACTAAATGTGGGAGGGAGTAACAACTCTTTTAAGGAAGGCAACTAAGGAGATTTTAAGAGTGTCTAAAAGGCCTAGAGGTAACAAGAAGGATTCTTGGTGGTGGAATGAGGACATACAAAAGAAGCTTAAGATTAAGAAGTCTACTTATAAAGCTTTATTGGATAACAAAACGAATGAAAAGAAGGTAGTTAAGAGAGAGAGTTAAAAGCTGGCAAAGAAAGAGGCAAAGAAGATAGTCTCATAAGACAAAAGGAGAGCTTACAAGAACTTATATCAATGTTTAAAGAGAAGGATATATTTATGTTGGTGAAAGCTAGGGAACAAAAAGCAATGGTCTTGAATAAAGTTTGTTGTATAAAGGATGAAGAAAGACGAGTGCTCATAGACACAAATGACTTCAAAAGAAAATGATAGAGATAATTTTATAGCCTTTTTAATAAAGATGAAGATGACATATTTTTCTTTGGTGGGCTTAGCACTTATAGGAATTATCGTAACTTCATTTGTTATCGATAGATTATAAGAGAAGAATTTAAAGTAGCTTTGAGAAAAATTAAGTGTGGAAGGATAGTAAGACCAGATGAGTTACCTATAGAGGTGTAGAAAATCTTAGGAGAGGAGGGTTTTACTTAGTTAACCATGCTTTTTAGTGTGATCCTCAAGTACGCCAAAATGTCAAATGAGTGGAGACTTAGCATACTAATCCCTTTATATAAGAACAAAAGGGACATCCAAAAGTATAACAACTATAGAGTTATCAAGCTATTCAATCACACCATGAAGTTATGAGAGAGAGGAATTGAGAAATGAGTAAGACAAAGTGTAAATATCTTAGAGGACCAATTTAGTTTTACGTCAAAAAAGACCATGATAGAAGAGTTACACCTCAGATGACTAATGGAATATCATAGGGAAAACAGAGGGACTTATATATAGTTGATAGTTGTGATTTGTATTGTATTTTAGGGTTAGATTTGATAAGTATTTTAATATCATTTCAAGTGTTTAGTATGCATTTAGGGTTTAATTAGGTTAGTTTTTGTGTTTAAGTGTTTTTATGGGTTAGTTTGAAACTTTGAGCTTAAATTGTATATTTTTTAGGTACCTTGATGTGTGTGCTAGTGTTGTAGGATAAACAGGGAAAAACGGGGAAGAGTTAAAGAGTTTTCAGGCCGAAAAACATAGGCCATGATCATGCACACACGCCACGATCGTGACAAAGAGCGTCAATTCAGGGCACGATCGTGACTTAAAGGAAAAAACACAGGCCACGATCGTGGTAGGCAGGGCCACGATTGTGCATTGCGTCGGGCTGATAGAAAAACTTAAGTTTTGGACAAATTTTTGGACCGTTTCAACTCTGACTTTGACCTAGAGCCTAAAAGATATAAATAGAATATGATATGACAACCAGCAGAGTCTGGGAGGAGAGAGCCAAGAGTTTAACGAAAAAGTTTCCATTCTGGTGATTCCAAGAGAAAACCTAGGGTGACATCGAGAGATTGAGGAAGGAGACAAAGGAAGAGAGACACGGTGAAGAGCTTAACATGAAGTACTTCCCAGAATAGGAGATTTTTCACTGTCACAGTCCCGAATTCCGTTCCTTACAGTATTTTCGTTATTTCAATTTTATTCATGTATAGAATTCAAATAGGTGTTGAGATTTGTTTGATTAAATGTTGAGTTGATGTCTAAACTCACCTTTGGATTTGAATCTTGATGATTAATGAAGTTTATTTGATTGTGTTTTTATTGATTGGATTGTGATTTAAGTCCTGTTCTTAATAACTTGGCAATAGACTGAGAGGGTGAGCAAAGTGAAAATAACCAATTTGGGCTAACGAGAGTTGGGTGAATTAATAGGTAGAAGATTAAATCAAACTAGTAGAATCGTGTAACGAGATATTGAGCATAGATTCCCGATAGGTTAGTAGACAACTTTAGATCTAATTTAGTTTTTACGATTGCGAATTGAGAGATCAGAATTCCCGTAAATTGAATTAGAGTTTATCAATTAGGGTTAAGAATTATAACTCGAGAGAGAATAATTCACCCTAGGACGGTCTAGGCCCGTTGAGTTAATAATTGCATAATTGGATGAGTTTCTTTAATTGCAAATTAAAATCGCCTTTCTCTCACTTGGTGATTTCTAGGTTGATTTTGGATTTAGTTGTGTGATTGCTTTTTTGTTGCTTTTAACACTTTCAATTCTCATATCCGATTATCAATTGATTTACTTTTCTGCAGTAGTTGTTAGGTTTGTGACTTAGCTGCCATTAGACTTATGACTAGTTCCCTTCCTCGTGGGATCGACACCTTAGGTACTACGCGAACGACCCGTGCGCTTATGGTAATTACCAAAGTTAAAAATATTGAAACTTAGAGCATGTAACCTTGAGCGAACAATGTCGACAAGCATTCCTACCTAATTTACAGAAGGATATCACTCTTCTGTCACTTTGTTCTTTCAAAAAAATTACCGGGATAATTTCCCTCCATCTTTACCTATGGATATTTTATCCGTTGCAAAATAAAATTTTTTTGACAATGTTACCTACATAAATTGATTTTTCGTTGCTAATTGCCTGCGGTATTTTTAACATCGGTAATTTGTAATTTTCTTGTAGTTAGTTTTGTAGTAGGGATGCTAGGTAGATATCAAAGTAATTCTGATATTGATCATTGGAAGGTTGCAAAGAAAGTGTTAAGATATCTTCAAGGAACAAAGAATTACATGCTCACTTATAAGGGGTCTAATTATTTAGAAGTGATTGGATATTTAGATTCATATTTTACTGGGTGTGTTGATAGTAGAAAGTTAACGTTTGACTATTTGTTCCTATTAGTTGAAGGAGCAATCTCATGAAAATTTACCAAATAGTCTATCATTGCTTCATCCACTACAGAAGCATAATTTTTAGCTTGTTATGAGGCTACAATTCATGCATTATGGCTGCGGAAATTTATTTCAAAGCTTGGAGTTATTGACACAATAAACAAGTTACTAAAAATTTATTGTGATAATTCTGCAACAATTTTCTTCTTTAAAAATGACAAATACTCCAGAGGTACAAAACATCTGGAATTAAAGTATTTTGTTATTAAAGAGGAGATTTAGAAACAAAGAGTGTCTATAGAACAAATTAGGATAGATCTTATGGTTGTCGATCCTCTAACTAAGAGCCTACAACCAAAGACATTTAAAGAATATTTGCTTAGTATGGGTCGGTTGTATCGATGATTGATAATAATGTTTGATGATGATGTTTTAACACTCTTGAGCTTAATAATAATATGTTTTTGAATTTTATATTTTATATTTATTATTCATTATATTTATGTATACATGATTGTATGAGTAAGAAATTTGTATGTAATTTCATAACAAGTATGTGGATTGTATGTTGTTTATATACAACTTATGGACCTAAACATAATAAGTTCTTAATGTAATGGTATATGGAAGGGAGTATACGACTATATTGTATATGACCGCCATAACCCACATTATGTAATTTGTTATGTTGAGGTGCTTATGATGTTAACAGTTTATAAGATTTAATTTTTGCTAGCCTTACGTTACGCTATTAAATGTAACGATGAAACATTCAGCCAAGTGGGAGAATGTACGAAATATATGGCCTAATGTTATGATCCATATTTTCTGTGAGCCGATATTAAACTTGGTTTTGAGTTTTCTTGATTTACTTATATATTAAATCTTATCTGTTAATTTATTACTTGATGGACGTACAAGATTTAATGTTAGTAGGAAACTGTATATAAACTAGTCCTCTCTCTACTTTAATTAAGTATAGACAAAACAAATACAAAACGTAGGTATTTGTGTATTGGGCTTTCCATTAAGCTATTGTACAGAAAGAGAGCTAAGAGAGAGAAACTAATTTGTGATCGTTGAAAACTTTCTTTCTATATCATGACAAATTCCGCTCAAAGTAAGTGATTTATTCGTTTCATCTATGTAACTATTATTATATTCAAGATATGAATGAGCATTAATGATTTTATGTATGATTTATGTATTTGATGTTTGAATATCAAGAAAGAAAAACTTACACTCCAAAGGAGACTAAAAATAATGATTACTTATTATTTATTTGACAAGGAAATGAAGGACTTTAATGTACAGAAGACTTATATATGGGATTTATTTGATAAGGAAATGAAGGACCTAACACAACAAAAGTCGTTTATGGAAAGAAACAGAAAACTCTCAGGACTGAAAATTTGAATTTGATTTTTTTTGATAAATCAGAAGATTTTATACAAAATTGAAAAGTTATGTACATCACTGGAGACTACTTGAGTAGTAATCTCTTACCTACTAAAAAAAACAAAGGTAAATACATGAGGAAGCTACATCACTTCCTTACAACAACACAAAAATCGAGACAACAACAGCCTTCCTACCAAAGAGACCTTATAGAGCTAGCGCATCTAACCAATAATTCAAGTTAACCTAGAATCAATTTATAGCACTATTAATCAACCAACAATTAATTACAATCCAAATCAACCGTAGGAGATGGTTCTGCTACTGTAAAGCTTGTGAGTTTCTTACTATAAATCCTCTTATTTATTTCGGGAAAGTCTTTAGCTTTCTAATTCCATGTTCTGCTTATTGGAAACAAGAATATCTCCTAAACCTATCTTCTCTTCTGCTTGAGAAACCTAAGAAATGTTGGACCTCCATTTGGCACTCCTGAAATATCAAAACTGCTAAAAAAATTATTAGTGAATAAAAACTTCAGCAATTACCTCCTCACGGCATTTGAGCTGAGATGTTCCATAACTTGGAAGATTACTCTAGAGTACAGACTCCCCACACCCTTGACTTCATCTTTAAATGTTCCTCTCAGTCCAAATGTTATAGACAGTAGTAGAAAGAAGGATAGGGAAAAGGTTAATGTTAGAGGTTCTGATATTTGAGGATTGGTTAAACCAAATGGGGATGGATTGAAGGTTTGTCTGGTTGGGAATGTGTATATGGAAGTGGTTGAGACATTGTTCCCACACGGTTTTAAAGAAGGGACATTCAAAAAACAAGTGTTCAATAGTCTCATTGTCCGAGGTACATAAGGAACAGTGGTTAGGAGTATGGAGATATAGAAGTTTGTCCCACGTTTGCAACTTCTTAAGGAAACCAACTATAGTATGAAAGAACACCTAGGGCCGTTGCTTTTAAACCAAAGCAGTTTATGCCAAGGAACATTCTGTATTAGAGGTCTCAAGAAATTATAGGTTGAACCATTAGTATACTTTTTTGAAGGGCTAGCTAACCATTTCAAACAATCTGGTTTAGAGCTATTTGGTTGGTACAGTTGGGGCTCTAGGTTACCAATGATCTTTATAGTTGTCTCTTGCCATCTCCACTCATTATTACTGATAATTTTGGAGACTCTTGCTCTCATAGGTATTTTCGAACCAGTGATCTCTCTTAGAGAAGAGAAGTTCTTCAAGATTCCTTTAGGATGCCTAGGATCCTGCCATAAAAGAGTAAAATTTCCATTCCCTATCCTAAATCTGAATTGGTTCCCTATTTTATCCCTCACAAATAAGATTTTTCTCCAACTCCATGAACTATTATTGGTAGGTTGGGCACTCCAAAAAATTTTCCTTCTCAAAATAATATAATGCATCCACTTAACCCACAGAGCTTTACTATCATCAAACAGATACCAGATCCTTTTCCCTAATAGGACATAATTCCATATTGACAAATGTTTAATCCCTAAACCTCCCTCCCTTTTTGGTCTAATAATGTCACTCCATTTATCCTTAGCATGAGAATTAGAAGCCACCTTCCCAGCCCATAAAAAATTCCTAAGTTTAGACTCTATATCCTTAAGCATGGAAGTAGGAAGAATGAAATGGGTAGACCAGTACACTTAGAAAGAAGATAGGACATAAATCACCAATTAGAGTCTACCCACATATGAAAGGTTTTTATGAGTCCATTTGTTAATCCTAGCATCAATTTTTTCCAATAAGGGTAAGCAATCCCTCCTAGATAACCAACCTGTTACGAGAGGTACCCCCAAATACCGTATGGGAAAAGTGCCTTTCTTGAGCCCAGATATAACTTCCATTTGATGAGTCAGGTGGCCTATATCAAGAGATAAGAAAAACTAACTCTTGGAAGAATTCATGTCTATGCCAGAAAAACTAAAGAAGGTACATATACAATTAAGCAAGGTTTTAGCTGAACTCAAATCCGCATGACAAGGAGATCATCAACAAACAAGAGATGGGTGAGTTTAAGGGTTTTGCACCTCCAATGGTATTTGAAGGAAAGGCTACCATCTATGCAAACATTCAAACTCCTAAAGAAAACTTCCATACAAATGATGAAGAGGAATGGAGATAAGGGATCTCCTTTTCTTAGGCCTGACTTCCCTCTAAAAAATTTTGAGGGAGGTCCATTGATCAAAATAGAATAAGAAGGAGAGGTTATACATTCTTTGATCCATTTTATGAACTTTTGAGGAAGGCCTACAGTTACTAATGCATTTAGGAGGAATTCCCATTGTATGGAATCATAGGCTTTTTGAAGGTCCACTTTAAAAGCACATCTCTTCTGGTTATTTAAAAGGTGATAATTCTTGAAAAATTCTTGGGCCAATAAGATGTTATCCCCTAGTCGACGGTTCTTAATGAAAGCACTTTGGTTTGGACTAACAATGTGAGGAAGAATCTCTTTAAGCCTACTTGCTATGATTTTAGCAATCACCTTATAAAGCATGTTGCAGCAAGAGATAGGCCTATAGTCTAACACTTTGAAAGGGTGATTTTTTTTAGGAATGAGAGAAATAAAAGTGGAATTAAGGTCTTTGAGGAGTTTTCCATGTTGGAAAAAATCTTTGATGGCACTGGTAACTTCCTCTCCAATAATATGCCAGATTTGTTTAAAGAAAAACCCATTAAACCCATTCGAACCAGGAGCCTTTTTAAGATTAAGAGAATTGAAAAACCTCCCTAATCTCTTATGTTGAGAATTCAGCAATAAGAGAATTAGAAAGATTATCAGGCAATGAATGAGGGAAAAGATTTTCCACAAGCTCTTTAGAAGAGTGAAGAACCTTTTTATCCCCAATAAAGTATTCAAGAAACTGATCTTGAATCTCTTCTAGATCAACAATCCTATTCCCATTTCCCACTACTAAAGAATGTATGTTGTTTCTGTTTCTATTAGCTAGGAGTGAGTTGTGACAGAATTTGGTGTTCTTATCCTCTTCCTTGAGCCATTTAATCCTGGAAGACTGATTAAAGAATGACTCCTGATGTTCTAGAGCTCTAATTAAGTCGTTAATGGCCTTAGATTCTTTAGCAATCAAAAGACAAGACTTAGGCAAAAGTTCATTTGATCCTGGATGTTATTAAGAGTAATTTGGCAACTCTCAACTCTAACATTCACCTCACCTATCCGGCCAGAATTTAGAATTTTGAGAGCTTTTTTAACTATCTTGAGCTTAGACACAACACAAAACATATGAGTACCTTGAATTTGAGAGGACCAAGCATCTTTTATTGTCTGAACGAAATTAAGCTGAGAGGCAAAAATTAGAAAACCCAAAAGGAGAAGATCTCTTCTGCATGTTTGCTAAATACCTAGCCACTATTGAAGAATGGTCTGAGATGTTTGGGTTATGAATAACACTATATGAATTGGGAAACCTAGAGTTCCAAGCCGAGTTAATAAGGGCTGTATCTAACATCTTAGCAATAAAGAACTCTCCACATTCTTTGTTATTCCAAGTAAAACTTGGGCCATTAGAATTTAAATCATACAAAGCATTGCCCTCAACAAACTTCCGAAAGTCACTCATCCCATTCATAGCTGAGGGACTTATAGGATCTGCCTCATAGGGGAACAAAATAGCATTAAAGTCCCCCGCTATAATCCAAGGAAGATTACCCACAGAGAGGTTAATATTAGACATATTTGACCAAAGATTCTTACTATGGTTAAGGTTATTAGACCAATAAACACATCACTAAGAAGGATGAAGAACAGTTCCTAGGGGACTACTCTAAGCGAATCAGCTGGTCATAAGAGCTTAGAATAGAACACAAAAAACAATCAGGGTTCCAAGCTAACACAATCCTAGCATTCGAAGCATGGTCTACATTACTGTAAGAAAGACATCTAGGAAACAAGGAGGAGCAAACATTATTCAAATAGGAGGGAGACCTAATCCTAGATTCAATCAATCAAATAAAAGAAACAGATAATCTCTTAAGACAAGATTGTACTGCTAATTGTTTTTTAGGGTTATTTAGACCCCTAACATTCCAAAAAACAATATCCATAACACAAAAACCAGAAATCACCTCTTACTTTTGTTTCCTCATAGATTTCCTACTTTTCCTCACAATAAAATCCCTGTCTGCCCCTCCCATAATACCACGACTATTAGGAACCAATTCAGAAATAAGAGAGGAAGGAATTGTACCTACTTGATTTACAGTAGGAAAGTTTGGATCCTCAATGTCTCCACTCGACGCATCTTGTTTCTGTTGATCCTTGCTTAGAAAAGAAGGACTACCAGCAGTACTTGCATTTTATTAACTTGTATTGTCTTCTCATTATAATGATCCATCTGTTGAGGACCTTGGCCCTTACATTGCTCGATTTGTATCTTTGATGTTCTAATCTCCTTATTACTTTTAACTGTCTTCTCTGAGATTAATTCTTGCTCCTTTTCTTGTAGATTTGGATTATTTGGTTTCTTCTCCTTTCCTTTCTCCAACTCTTATTGTAATCTAGTATCAAACAATCTCCCTGTAGTGCCCATTCCTTCTTTTGTGCATGATGATCAGGCCTCCGTTCGTACTCTATCCTTATTTCCTTAGAAATTATTTTACCTTCCTCATTATAATTAGCCAGTAGGAAATAAGAAGGCTAACTCCTCTGTAATTCTAACTCCACACACATCCTTGCATACACTATCCTAGACATCCTAGTCGTATGTGTATCCATAAGGAGAGGGTGACCCACAGCACTTGCAATTCTTCCTAACCCTTCCATGTTCCAGTATTCTACCGAATATTACGAAACCTAGCCCACATCGGGATAAACCTAACATCTTCTTGTTCCCTACCACTCAGACTCCACTTTCTTAAAAATAAAGGCTTACCTTGGATATGCCAAGGACCTTTTTCCAACAAAAAATTCAATCCTATCTCTGAATCAAACTTAAATAAAAAATTATTTGAACTAGTAATTAAAGTTTCCTTTAGCCCAAACTCTACCCAGGATTTTGCTAACGCTCTCTGAACCACAGGAAAAGAAGGTTGTTTTCCTATGAAAAAACCTATCAGAGCTAACCTGAAATGTGCATCTCCCTTCTTAGCTAACTCTGGAGGGGGGAGGACATAGATTTGATCTTCCTTGACCTCTGGGGGTTAGTAGGTTAAAACTTTATCTTCCATGATTTGGTGTTCCTAGAGGTTTTAATCTCAAGGGAATGGGAAGAAGTTTCAAGACCAGTCTCTTGCTAATAAGCAGAAACACCTTCATCTATTAGGGATTTTGTCGCTGAGGAGATTTGGTTAAGGTTGATGGAAAGGGAAGTTTTTAGAGGTGGAGCTTTAGTCAGGGGGAACGATGGAGTTTGGGTCGATGTTTTGATTATGAGTTCGATTACGGATTTTAAAGGAAGATTTTTGGTGGGAGGAGGGTGCGCGGACAGGTAAAGGGGAAAGAGGGGTTTGGGGCTGGGTAGGAGAAGAAGACGAAGCCATGGAGAAAGAGCTATTACACATCTGTAATCTAAGAAGTTATGGGTCTCTGCTCATCGCTCTATAGTTCTCCATTCTGTATACACTTGATTGTTCCTATTTCTTTCAACTATTAACCTTGGCTTTCTCACACTTTTCCTAAATAAATAAAGGAAATAGTCATTAAATTGTGTAACAAGATTAATTGAAACAAATGTAAAGAGAAAGAAGACAAACTTTAACGTTGGCAGAGGACCAATAATTGTACATTTGACTCCAATTTTCTAGAGTCAACCATTCGAGAACATGTCTCATTGCCTCCTTATTAGAAGAAAAAGATTTTAGTATTTATTTAGTTAATAACGATGATCCTTGGCCCTTTGTTTCAAGTGAACTCAACAGCTTGACACTTCAGGGTTCTTGATGTCATGAGCTTCATCTATGAACAACAAGTAAAAGTGAAATTAGCTTTTAAATAAGTAAAAAAATGCATATAATTAAATAAACTAAAAATTACCAAAACTTTGTCCACGATCATTTTGTAGCAATTGTTCTTCCTTCAACTATTTGGCATGTTGAAGGCAAGGTAATTTGGTCTTGACAACTACCCCTAACTCACTAGACAATTTTGTTGATTGGATCTTGTCAATAAAACAACCTTGCTAGGTGTCAAATATGCACAGACAAATTGTTTTTCATTATAACATTCATGCGTTGCAACTCAAAACTTTTAGTGATACCTCTACCTTTTTTTTGATGTCAGTATTGGAACTTGACAAAAAAATAATGATAATACAAAACACATTAAACATGTAAAGATATATTTGAGGATAATTGTAATTATAGGTATCCCTCAACATTAGTTAAGGTAGATAGAGGTTGTCACCAACTGGCTTCATTGGCGAATGAAGTCAGTTGTTATTATTAGATAGGGTCAGGTTGATCTAGTTATTGTGGGGAAGGAACATCTTCACTAGTTGCCACCTTCTTTCCTTTTGTCTAGGTGCCATTATATTAAATATCTATAATGATTTATCAGTGATTTTCCAATATAAAATATTATTAAATTATTTCTCTATAATTTCCAATATAAAATAAAACTAATTAGAATAACAACATAAAGAACTTGTCAATTTTTCCTTAACTCATTTCGAAGCATTTGACAAAACATTAACAAATCATAATTAAAGATGATTGGAACCAATGGCAACTTTAAGTTTTTTTGTTCTCTTTTAATTGCTCTTTGTTCTTATTACTTGCTTCTTTTTCTACTAATCTTTTGTAATGACCCCTAAAGGCTTCTAGGCCACGAACTTGTTATTATTTTGTATTAGTTCTTGCTATAGAAATATATTATTCAATTTTTTAAAAAAAGAAGATGATTGGATCTTTGGCCCCACATTTTGAATCATATTAGAAACATTTTTTTACGTGTTCCGTTCATTACAAAGTTCATTATTTGTTAAAAGAAACAATGTCTAATTTCAAAACTTTACAAGTCTTGACTTTTCTTTGTCTATAAATATCACATCTAACAAATATATAGAAAATTTGAATCGTATTTCAGAAATTAGCATTATTATGTTGTAGTTTCTTTCAATAAGGAATTTGTTACATCTATTTGTACTATTGTTTTCAACTCTTTACAAATTTGATTATATGCTTATAGAATGAAAGTTAATAAGGAAGTAAGCATTCAATTATTTAGTGATGTGCACTTCATACAAAGGAGGCATTTTTGCTTCAATCAATATAGTAATAAGAAGTGCTTAAACTAACATAGTTATAAGAAGTGCTTCAGTGAATTAATCATGATGAATACATTACTTTTACAAAATGAAGTATAATAAAATACGTTACTTTTACAAAATAAAGCATAATGAAATATAAAAAGAAGCATAATAAAATACATTCCTTTTACAAAAATGAAGCATAATGAAATACATAGCTTTTACAAAATGAAGCATAATGAAATATATTGCTTTTACAAAATGGATAATCATAAGTTAATTACAATGGTGGTTGTCAGTTTTCAAACAATATAAACAATAATCCCATATAAAAAACATTTTTTTTACCTTTAATCATCATGATCAACATCTTGAAAATCATCGTCATTAAATACATTATGATTCGACTCTTCATCACTATTGCCTTTAACCAAAATATCATCATTGTCATTAAATTCATCCTCAATATAGTCTTCATCTCTTTCTACGATAAGATTGGCTTGTATTTCATTCACTTGTACTATATTGGGATCAACATCTCTCCTATGGAATGATAATATATCTGTATCTTCTATTAAAATGGCTTCATTATTTAACTCTGATTCAATCTCTTGATATATTTTATCACCATCCTTACTGTTTAGACCATTATCCCTTTCACAAAAATCGAAGAGATTTCAGTGTTGAAACTTTTGAACAACTTTCCAATTTCTACCTAATACAGTATTATTATGGTGGAAAACTTGCTTCACTTGAATTGCAAGGACAAAAGGGTCATTATCACATAATGTCTTACTAAAATTGATGTTAGTAATATTCCCATTCACGTTCATGTCAGCAAAATTAAATCATTTGCATTTACATAGAACAATTTTTTTATCCTTGATGTAATGTAACTCTATTATTCAGAGATGCTACTGTAGAAGTCAATAAAATTGTCGTCATGACATCTCTTAACAATAAACCCACAATTTTGGATTCTAAATCAATTGTATTAATCTTTTATGTAAAATCTAACCCCATTAACAATACAACCTATATATTTTCCCACACATATAAGGCCCATATATCAAAGAATATAATGTTGTTGTCAACTCTACATGTTACGGTTATGTAACCGTATCATCTGTACAACAAAATGAAATTAGAAGTTAATATGACATACAATTTGTCGTAATTTCATAATATTCCATCAATATATAACTTACTTAAGTCCTAAACCATGATAGGAACTTAAGCTTACGTCTTTCTTCAATATTAACAATCTTTTTGCTTCAAATCGACTCTTTATACTCTCTATTTAAAAATCTAAATTAAGGCTAAAAAATATACATTGAACGACAACATTGAAATATTAAAATTTGATTTAAAAGTAATATAAATACTCCATATATATGTTGACTTCCTTGTAATTGTTCAAAATATACCAATGGATAATTTCAAGTTCGTCTTTAGTTAACTCGACTTATTTTTTGACATCAAATAACCTAACTTTTAAGGAGAAAATTGACAAGCCACCATCTTGACCAAAATCAAAGTTATGTTCTGGTCTATTAAATCTTGTCTTGACGTCATTTAAGTACATTGAACAAAATGTCAAGCATTCATTAGCTATATAAGCCTCTGTAATCGACCTTTCAGGTGGAGCTCTATTCCGTATATAACACTTAAGAGAGCATAAAAACCTAAACAAAATATAAAAGAATAATAATTATTACTAATTAATAACTTTTTAAAAAAGTAGAAGTTAATAAATATAAATTAGCTTTCAATGGGGTACATCCATCGAAATTGAACCGGTCGACACATGGTAAGTAAATTGTCAAATGCACCATAACATCAGGAAAAAAACAAGGGGGAATACTAGTTCAAGATTACATAGAATTAAAGTTATGTCTTTTTCTATTTTTTAAGCTTTTCAACTTTAAGTGTCTTGTAACACAATTGCTTAAAACACTCACCTAATTGACCCAAAGTTATAGACACATCCTTCGACAAACATCCATATATTCCAATAGGAAGTAATCATTACAGAGTACATGACAATCATGGCTTTTGATCCTCGACACTTTTCCCTCCTTAACATTCACACAGCGAGCTATATTAGGTGCATACCTATTAGGAAACTTGACTAATTTAAGAAATTGACAAAAAGCTTGCTTCTTTTTTTTTTGACATGGTGTAACAAGCAGGTGGAATATTGTATGTCCTATCATCTCTTCTTTCCAAATGTAAATCTTTCCTTATATTCATTTCTTCCAAGTATAGAGTTTAGCCTAAATTTGATTTGCCATCAATTCCTAACACAATTCCTAAAAAATTTCAACAAAAGTTTTTTTGAATATGCATCACATCAAGATTATGCCTAAATAACAATTCATTCCAATATGGTAAATTGAAAAATATGCTTTTTTTATTCCAATCAAGCTCAACAACAATTCTTTTTCGCTTTCTATTATTTGGGTGTTTGCTAGGTGTAATGCCATTCAAATGCGATAGTTACATATTTTACTTCATAACCTCATTTAATAACTTTGATCAAAACATGACATAAACCCTTTAATGCTCCATTAAGACTAATTCCCATAAGCTAGAAAATCATTTATAGTCCATAAAACAATCGCATACATTATAAATGTTTCACCTTGATCAATATCAAAAGTTTCTAATCCAACCTCCCATAGATCATTTAAGTCATCAATTAATGGTTGCGTGTATACATAGATATCCTTACCAAGAGCAACAAGTCTTGGAATAAGCAAAGACAATAACATAAAAGGCTCCTTCATACATTTCCATAGAGATAAATTGTATGACACTAATTTTACCGGCCATATGTTGTAAAAAGTACTCAAATTACCAAAAGGATTAAATCCATCCGAGGCTAAATTAAGTCAAACATTATGACAATCTTATGCAAACCATATAATCTTTTCATAAAAGTCTTTACATGCCATTGAATCTGCTGGATGACGCATAATGTTATCATCAATGCGTTTCTCTTTATGCCATCTCACATCTATGCTTGTCGACATAAAAAGTCTTTGTAGTCATGGTTTAATAGGAAAGTATCTCAAGATTTTATGCTATATCTTTTTCCCTCTCCCATTATTAACTCGCCACCTTGATGTACCATAAATGGGACACTCTTCAAGATCTTTATTGTCCTTCCAAAATATAGTACAATCTTACTTACAAGTATGTATTATATATCCTAAACCAAGGCTCTTAATAATTTCTTTGCATCATAGTAAGATGTGGGCAATTTGTGTCCAATAGCTAATGCATCATTGAGCAAGTCAATTAACATGTCAAAAGACTTGTTACTCCATTTATTATAGACCATCAAATGCAATAAATTAACAATAAAAGGTAGCTATAAGAAATTGTAGCACCCTGGATATAATTCTTCTTGAGCAACTTTCAATAACTTCCTAAAATTATCTTCTGTAATACTAGCAAATATGTTAGTCGAACTATTTTCATTTATTGTCTCCATATAATTCCAATAATCCCCTGACATCTTCCCAATCCCGTCATCATCATCACCATCACCTACGTCATTATTGTTACTATCATCAACACTCTTACCAACACTTCTACTGTAACTTGCTTCCTTATGTTCGCTATGATAAAGCCATAGAATATAAAATTTATCTATACCTCAGATTAGCAAGTGATTATATACCACATCTTGACTTTGAATGTCGATATGTAAACAACTTATGCATAGACAACGAATATGACATTCATCGCCCATTTGATCTTTTAGTGGACCATTTCTTATGAGACATCCAACTTTTGTCCATCTACCAATATAATTAAAAGTAGATAACTTAATTATGAAATGAAATTCTCAGTCTTTATAACATAACCATTAATCACTACAAGTTCATTTTTCAAAATTTGAATTTAAACAAGAACTATAGTACGTGGCATTGTTATCCTACATGAATTAAGAAAGTAAGTTCTCACTGTGATTTTAGGCTTGTAAAATATTTCACTGATAAGCCTCATGGGAGTTGCATCACGGGTTTCCAACCTATATACAATACTAGGGTTTATTATGCGAAGGATTGTTATGAACATTATGTGAATTTCTAATGTTAATACTAAGTTTGAACTAATCACATTGAAGCTTATAAATTAAGTTTGAATTTAAACAAGCACTATAGCACCTAGCATTGTTGCACCACATTAATCGAGAAAGCAAGTTCTTGCTATGACTCTTAGGCTTATGGAATATTTCATCGATAAGCCTTATGGGAGTTGTATCACAGGTTTCCAGCCTATATACCATCTTAGGGGTTTATTATGCAAAGGATTGTCATAAACATTATGTGAATTTTTAATTTTAATACTAAGTTTGAATTAATTACATTGAAGTCTATAAATTAAATTTGAATTCAAACAAGCACTATTGTTGGACCACGAAACTTTTCTTAGAACATTTCGAGCAGTACATAAGAAGTGTGGATAGGTTCATGTTTTCTTTTGGTGATTTTGGTAGTGAAAGACTATGAAATGGGCAGAATTAGGGTGAAAGTGATGAAGATATATATATATATATATATATGTATGTATGTATGTATATATATATATATATGTATGTATGTATGTATGTATGTATATATATATATATATATATATGTATGTATGTATGTATGTATGTATGTTCTGTTATTGGTGTTCATGATTAATCATGGACTATAATATCTTTATAGATGATATG
>JANZXP010000004.1:31712450-31722947 GCA_027576715.1 Erythroxylum flavicans | reverse complement strand
GCTCATTTTTCAAGAGGATTTTATCATATTTGATCATTGTTTTAACCTTCGATTTCTTATTCCCAAAAATCCAAAAATATTTTTTTTACACACTTCCCTTTTAATTAGTTTAATTTTGTTAGTTCTCCAAAGAACCAAAACCCCCTTCCTAACTAATTTAGTTACATTTCATGACCTTTAGGCTAGCTTAGATCCATTGCATTAAGTTCCAATTAAGTGAGACAACCTAAGGTTGCATTCTATATTGCAATCCTTAGAATTCAATTTTTGATTCGACCTCTAAGGGTAAAACTGAAAGATGAAGCGGATCAGTTACCTTATGTGTAACTTCAAAAGTATTCTAAATTTCATAAGTCACTTCACATATGGAAGCTCTATTGAATTCATTTCTTCTTAATGCACAAGATAAATTTTGAATAAGCTTTATATTTAAGGAAATTAGCCTCTTATCTTGAAGATTCCATTCCTCTTTTAGTTTGAGAACCTTTTTATCATCTATAACTTTGGTTGGAATGAATGGACCACTTAAGGTAATTTTCTCAATATTTTCGAGCATCAAGAAAAATTTTACTTTTCATTTCTAATATAGTCATTTTAATAACAAAAGGAGTCATAATAATATTTTGACCCTTTTGGCTAGATGAAGAAGCATCTACATATTCCATAATGTTTTTTCTCTAATTTTGTTTGAAATTACAAAGAAAGAGACATGCTTTGATACCTTTTATTAGTCCCTAATAGCACCCAAAAAGAGGAATGAATCAAGAATTTGTAAAAGTAAAAATTATTTTCTAACTAATGGATGCAATTTGATAAGAACAATGCGTGAAAAGAACTTAATATAGATCAATAACATAATTAATCAATAATTTAAAGATTGTAAAAAAGATGTAAACTGATTTATAGTAGCTTCATAAACAACCATTGACTGCATCCACTCTTCAAGAAACTTCTTAGAATTTCTATTGATTCTGTTTTTTCAATAAAGAGATGAAGAACCTTCTTACAACAATCTTGTTTTTCACGATTAAACTGTTTCTTACAATCTTTCTCTAAGGTGAGAGTGACCCTACTCAGAAAAGATGTCGCTTGATCATTTTGATAAAGATGAATGGCTTACTTATAAAAAATGAGATATTGAAAGCTCAAATGCTTAAAAACCTTAGAATATGTGTACCAAAACACCTAAATGCTTTTCAGTGCAAAAACCAATGAGAAAATATGTATAATGCTTTTAGACCCAAGCTCTTAGTTAGAATCAAAACCTAGTCCTCACAACAGCTAGCTGCAGAGCATGCAACAGCTAGCTGTAGAGCTACATTATCAATGTTGAACAATGGTCAACCATTATGTTAACCAATATTGTTACAAACTTTTAGTACATCAATTTTGATAATTTTAACCTATATTGGTCATCCATTATCTCATATAGGTTGATTAGCTCCCTCAAAATCATGATTTTACATAAATTTAATTTAATTTAACAATAATTATATATTAGTTTATCATATTTTATTAAAATTCATAATATATTTATTAATCTTATACGATAAAAATTAAGTTTTGAAAGATAAAAGGATAAATAAAAATTGAAAATTTTTAATTTAGAAATCTTCAATTTATCTACCATTACATAATTATAGATGATACCAAAAACTTGGGTAATAAACATAATATAAATAAAAAACAAAGTAATTCATCACCTATAACATCTAAATATCCTCATGTTATTTCAAACTAAAAAGATTTTTTGAAAATTTTAGAAAATAAATTTTATATAAAATTTTGAAACAAAAATATTATATAATTTTAAGTGATTGTGAATTAAATTTTTTATCAAATTTTTATAATAATAACAAAATGGAAAATTTCTCATATTTTATCATTTCTATTTTGTAATTAATTAGTTATCATTGTTAATACATAAAAATGTGAACTACCAAAGTACTTAACAATGGTTTTAAAATTTATTATCTAAAAAGCGTAGTAATTGATCCCTATCAATATCCTAAATTATATCTATGTACCCATTTGCATTCTACGAAGTAAAGAGAAAAGAAAATTTATGAGCCTATGTCCCAACCATAAATTATTACATACTTATCTTTTTCTGTTTGGAATAAGTGAATGTTTTTTCTTTTTTGAAATGTAAATGAATTGATTAAAAGGAAATGAAGTTTCTAGTTTCAAAATCAATCAGAAAGGAGAACAAATCTAATCATAATCCATAAAAGTAACCATGCTAAGAACGGACAAAAAGAATAAACCTATTCATAAGCACCCGCTAACACATATTGTAGGAGTCATAAGATAAGCTAAGTTTTAGGCCATATCATTTATTCTAATTTGGTTTTTAGTTGCCATAAAGTGGATTCTACATTAATGGCCTCATTGCAAAATATTCTCTTATTTCTTTCACTCCATTATGAATTACACTAATGCTATAAAAGCCATCTTAAACATACTTTCTTTTGTTGTAAAACTAAATGCATGAAGCCCAAGTGAGTGTCCCTTTCCAATCTACAACATTACAATGAGTCTTAAAGAAGTTCTAAATAAAGATCCAAAGGGCTAAAGTGTAGCAATAGCTGAAGTATAGATGATCTAAATCTTCCTGATTACTTGAGCTAAAAGTACATAGGGAATCAGATATAAGGAATTTGATGGTAACCTTGGTGCCAAGCCTTCTGCAAATAGCCAACTAATAAATGAAAAAATGTGAAGGGCATATTGTCTTATCCCATACTAGTCTAAGTCTTCTTGACCCGAGGGATATTGTATCCTATACTAGTCCTACCTAAGTCTTCTTAACCTGAGGGATAAGTATAAGTCTCTTGCAAGACTTAGAAGTAAATTTTGGTGACTTATCTTTAGTCCATAGGATGGAGTCCTACTTAGTGAAGTTAAGAGGATATCCAGCTAACATATCAATAATTCCTTTAGTTCCCCTTGTAAAGTGGAAAGCCCAACACCAAGAATTGTCATTGATTAAAGCCTTAACTTTGGTATAGACTAGGCAGATAGCATTAAGGTGTTAAAAACCATTCAATGGACCTATATCATGCCAATTGTCAAACCATAAATAAGCATTATGGCAATCGTGGATTATATGTTTAATAGTATGGTGAATTATATCCTTTGTAAATGGGATTTGCCTCAAAGTCCAAGATGTATAGTGATCGCAGGTTTACGTATGCTAAGTTTTAATATTTTAACCTCAATAATACCATAAGTGCATGGGTTGTTCATGTAGTACCTCAGGTATCGATCTTACGAGGAGGTTTAATCTAGTCCTAAAATCTAAGGTCGAAACTAAATCGCAACAATTTAAAATAAACAATCAATGCATAAAATTAATCAATAAACAATCAATTATGAGCATTAAATTTAGGAACTATAAACAAAATAGCAAATCACACATCCTAATCTAAAATCAACCTAGAACTACCATTGAGAGAAAGGGGGTTTTAATCCGAAGTTAATGAAAATATAATCAATTATGCGATTATCGAATTATTAAGTCTAGACGATCCTACGGTAGATTACTATCTCTCAAGTTATAATCTTTAACCCTAATTTATAATCCCTAATTTAAATTATGGAATTGTGATCTCTCGATTCACAATTTACCCAAAACCTAAATTAGTTATAAAATTGTCTAATAACCTATCAGAAATCTATGCTCGATCTCTCGCTACACGATTTCACCGATTTGATTCAATTCTTATCTATCAAATTACGTAACTCTCGTTAGCCCAATTTGATGATATTCACTCAGCTCACCCTCTCAGTTTATTGCCCAATTATTAAGAACAGAAATTGAATCACAAATAACTCAAATAAAACACAATAAATCAAACTTTATTAATCTTAAGAATCAAAATCCCAAAGGTGAGTTTAGACAAAAATCAACATTCAACAAAACCTATTCTGGACAATTATCTCAATTTCATACATCAATAAAACTGAAATAAATTGGAAAATATGCTTGAAACAAATCAATGGAAGTAGCGACGGTGGGAAACCACCTGTTTCGAGAAGTACTTTGCGTCAAGCTTCGTCTCCGTGTCTCTCTTCCTTCGTCTCCTTCCTCAAATCACTCAATAGCTCTCTAGGGCTTCTGAATTTTGTCTAATGTGAAAGCTCTTCCCAGACTATTTCATCTCTTCCTTAATGACATATTTATACTTTGAAAGCTCTAGGATTGATTTAGGGTCGAAACGGTTCGAAAAGTCTTGCAAAACTGGAGTTTTTGTGTCAGCCCGATGCACCGTCAAGATCGTCGTCCAAAATGCATGATCGTGGCCTAGCTTATAGCTCTTTATCGTGATCACGGCCCAAAATACATGATCGTGGCCGAGGTCATATCAACTCGTCTCTTTCTGTCATGATCGTGGCCTGTTATGCCACGATTGTGGGCTATGTTTTTGGCCTGAAACTCTTCAAAATTTCTCTGTTCTTCACCGTTTACCCTGAAACACTAACAAATACGTCAAGATACCTCAAAACTTTAACACTTAAGCTCAAAGACTCATAATAACCGATAAAAAACAATTCAACACATAAATTAACACAATTGAAACCTAAATACACATTAAACACTCAAATTAACACTAAATACCTAACAAATTGAACCTTAAAACATCATACAAATCACAACTATCAACAACTCAGAACCTTTAGTGATACCTCTACCTCTTTTTCAGATTTTGGTATTGGAACCTATCAAAAACATAATGATAAGGAAAAACACATTAAACATATAAATATATATTTGAGGATAAGTGTAATTATAGGTGGTAAAGATTAACATAACTGAAGATCTCTTAGCTCTAGTTAAGGTATATAAAAGTTGCCGCTGACTAACTTCATTGGTGGATGAAGTCAATTATTGTTATTGAGGAAGGTCGGATTGATCTAGTTGTTGTAGGGGAGGAACATCTTTGCTAGTTGCCACGTTCTTTCCCTTGTTTCGTCTAAGTGCCATTGTATTTAATATATATAATCATGTTATTAAATATTTTCCAATACAAATTATTATTAAATTATTTCTCAGTGATTTTCCAACGTAAAATAAAACTAATTAGAATAACAACATAAAGAACTTATCAATTTTTTCCTCAAATCATTATGGAGCATTTGACAAAACATGAACAAATCATTATCAAATATGATTGGAATCGAAGGCATCTTTAAGCATTTTTTCTTCTTTTTGTTTCTCTTTACTCTTATTACTTGTTTCTTCTTCGACTAATATTTTGTAATGACTCCTAAAGGCTTCTAAGCCCAGAACTTGTTACTATTTTGTATTAGTTTCTGTTATACAAATATATTATTTTATAAAAAATGATTGGATCTTTGGGCCCGCATTTTGAATCATATTAAAAACATTTTTTATATGATTCGTTCATTACAAAGTTTGTTAGTTGCTAAAAGAAACAATGTATAACTTAACTTTACAAGTTTTGACTTTTCTTTGTCTATAAATATCACATCTAACAAATATAAAGAAAATCTGAATCATTTTCAAAAATCAGCTTTAATATAGTTGTAGTTTCTTTCAATAAGGAATTTGTTACATGTATTGGTACTATTATTACCAACTGTTTACAAATTTTATTACATGTTTATAAAATGAAAGGTAATAAGAAAGTAGGCATTAAGTTATTTAGTGATGTGCATTTCACACAAGGGAGGCATTTTTGCTTAAACCAACATTGTAATATGAAGTGCTTAAACCAACATAGTAATAAGAAGTGCTTCAATGATCTTAACTTATGAACAAAGTTATATATATTTCACAACATTTGAAAGAAAAATGAATTACACATGATGAAATACATTGCTTTTAAAAAATGAAGAATAGTGAAACATATTAATTTTATAAAATGACGCATAATGAAATACATTAATTTTCCAAAACGAAGCATAATGAAATAAAATACTTTTACAAAATGAAGCATAATGAAATGTATTGCTTTTATAAAATTTATAGGTAAAAGCATGAATCAGAAACTCCTCTCTTATATATTTGTAAGCACTTAATTTTCTAAATGGATATCGATACTTTAAAACCTCCCATTACATATAAATTTCTGTCCCATGCCGATGGAAAATAATTATTAGATTGTAGAATTATAGCACCATAAGTATATTATCAGATTCGAATGATGGCTAATCATAAGTTAATTAAGATGGTGGCTTGTTGGTTTTCAAACAATATAGACAATAATCCCATATAAACAACATTTTTGTTACCTTCAATCATGATCAAGATCTTGAAAATCATCATCATTAATTACAATATGATTCGACTGTTTATCACTATTACATTCAATAAAAGTATCATCATTTCCATATAATTCATCCTTAATATAGTCTTCATCTCTTTCTACGATAAGATTGGCTTGTACTTCATCCACTTGTACTATATTAGGATTAACATCTCTCATATGGAATGATGATATATCTGCATCTCCTATTCGAATGACTTCATTATTCAACTCCGATTCAATCTCTTGATATACTTCATCACCATCATCACTGATTATAATATTATCCTTTCACAAAACTTGAAGAGATTTCGGTGTTAAAATTTTTGAATAACCTTCCAATTTCTTCCCAATATAGTATCATTGAGGTAGAAAACTTGCTTCGCTTGAATTGTGAGGAGAAAAAGGTCATTATCATACCACGTCTTACTAACATTGATGGTAGTAATATTCCCATTCACATTCCATGTCAGTAAGATTAAACCATTTACACTTAAACAGAACAATCTTTCTATCATTTATGTAATGCAACTCTATTATTTCAGATATGACACCGTAGAAGTCAATAAATTTGTCATGATGACATCCCTCAATAGTAACCGCACAATTTTGGCTTCTATGTCAACTATCTAGACCTTGTATGTGAAATCTAACTCCATTAACAATGCAACCTATATATTTTTTCCCACACATATAAGGCCCACATGCCAAAGAATATAATTCTGTTGTCGTCTTTTATATGTTACAATTATGCAACCATATCATCTGTATGACAAAATGAAATTAAAAGTTAATATGTCATACAAATTGTCATAAGTTCATAATAATCCATCAATATATAACTTACTCGAGCCCTAAACCAAAATAGGAACTAAAGCTTATGTCTTTCTTCAATATATTAACAATCCCTTTGCTTCGAATCGACCCTTTATGCTTTCTATTTAAAAAGGTAATTATATATCAGGAAATATAAATTGAATCACAATATTGAAATATGAAAATTTGATTCAAAAGTAATATACATACTCCATATATATGTCGACTTCCTTGCAATTGTTCAAAATATACTAACGGGCAATTTCAAATTCGTCTTTAGTTAACTTGATATATTTTTCCACACTAAGTGGCCTAACTTTTTGGAAGAAAACTAATAACCCACCATCTTGATCAAAATCATAGTTATGTTCTAGTTTATTAAATTTTGTCTCAATGTCATTTAAGTACATCGAACAAAATTTCAAGCATTTATTCACTATATAAGCCTCTGTAATAGATCCTTTAGGTCGAGCTTTATTATGTACACAATTCTTAAAAAAGAATAAAAACCTAAACAATATATAAAACATTAACAATTATTACTAACTAACAAAGTTTTAAAAAAGTAGAAGTTAATATAAATTACCTTTCAATGAGGAACATTCATCGAAATTGAACCGGTCCATAAAGTTTTGTTTTGTATAGTAAGTGAATTGCCAAATGGACCAAACATAAAAAAATGATAGGGGGAATACTAGTTCAAGCTTACATAGAATCAAAGCTATGTCTTTTTCTATTTTGTCAATCTCTTCAACTTTAAATGTCTTGCAACATAATTGCTTAAAAAACTCACCCAATTGTCTCAAAGTTACATACACATCCTTTGGCAAATGCCCATGTATTCTAATAAGAAGTAATCATTATAGAAGTACATGACAATCGTGACTTTTCAACCTCGATACTTTTCGCTCTTTAACATTCACATGACGGGCTATATTAGATGCATACCCATTACAAAACTTGACTAATTTAAGAAATTGACAAAAGCTTGCATCTTTTTTGACATGTTGTAACAAGCAGTTGGAATAATGTATGACCCATCATTTGTTCTTTTAAAATGCAAATCTTTTCTTATATTTATATCTTCCAAGTCTAGTCTAATCTTAATTGTGTCTTTCGATTGGCCATCAATTCCCATCATAGTTCCTAAAATATTCTCACAAATATTTTTTTCAATATGCATCACATTTAGATTATGCCTCAATAGCAATTCCTTCCATTACGTCAATTTGAAAAATATACTTTTTTTATTTCAAATGAGCTCAACAACATTTCTCTTTCACTTTCTATTACTTAGATCTTTGCCAGGTGTAATGTCACCCAAATGTGATAGCTGCTTAGTCACTTCATCACCAGACATCTGTAAAGGAGCTTCATCAAATTCTACTTTACCATTAAAAAATTTACTTCTTTGCCATCTACGCCCATATTCTAAGTAACGATGATGTCCCGTATAACATATTTTACTTCATAGCCTTATTAAATAAGCTTGATGGTTATATGTAGGACAAGCCATATACCCTTTAGTGCTCCATCTAGACAAATTCCTATAAGCTGAAAAATCATTTATAGTCCATAAAACAATTGCATGCATTATAAATGTTTCCCCTTGAACAACATCAAAACTTTCTAATCCAACCTCCTCGTATATCATTTAAGTTATCAATTAATGGTTGCATGTATACATCGATATCTTTACCAAGAGCAGTAGGTCCTGGAATAAGTAAAGACAATAACATAAAAGGCTCCTTCATACACTTCCATGGAAGTAAATTGTATGGAACTAATATTATTGAACACTTGCTATAAAAAGTACTTATATTACCGAAGGGATTAAATCCATCTGAGGCTAAACCAAGTCAAACATTATAACAATCTTGTGCAAACCATGGAGACTTTCCATCAAAGTCTTTCCATGCCATTGAATCTACTGGATGACGTATATTGTTATCATTAATGTGTTTCTCTTTATGCTACCTCATATTTATGACTGTTTTTATTGACATAAAAAGCCTTTGTAGTTGTGGTTTAATAGGAAAGTATCTCAAGATTTTATGTAGTATCATTTTCCCTCTCCCATCATCCACTTGCCACCTTGATGTACCACCAATGGATCTTTACTATAATTCTAAAATATAGCACAATCATACTTACAAGCATATATTGATATATATCCTAATCTAAGGTCCCTTAACATTTTCATTGCATCATATTAAGATTTGGGCAATTTATGTCCAACATGTAATGCATCACTGAGCAAGTCAATTAACATATCAAAAAACTTATTACTCCATTTATTATAGACCTTCAAATGCAACAACTTGACAACAAAAAATAGTTGTGAGAAATTCAAGCACCCTGGATATAATTCTTCTTGAGCAACTTTTAATAACTTCCAAAAAAATTCTTATAATTCTCTAACATTTCACCAATCCCGTCATCATCATCACCATCATCTACATCATTATTGTTACTATCATCAAAACATATACCAACACTTATACCAAAACTTGTTTCCTTATGTTTGCCATTATAAAGCCATAGAGTATAGAATTTATCTATGCCTCATATTAGCAAGTGATTATATACCACATCTTAACTTTGAATGTTGACATTTAAGCAATCTGTTCTTGGAAAATGAATACGACATTTATTACCCATTTGATCTTTTACAAATTGCATGAAATTTTTAACTCTTTCTGAGTATTCAGTGGACCATTTCCAATGAGACATCCAAATTTTGTCCATCTAGTTATACAATTAAAAGTAAAACTGAATTACTAAATGCAATCCTCGGTATTTATAACATAACCATTAATCGCTACAAGTTCATTTTCAAATCTTGAATTTAAACAACACTATAGTACATAACATTGTTACACCACATGAATCAAGAAAGCAAGTTCTTGTTATGACTACTAGGCTCATTAAATATTTCACCGATAATCCTTATAAGAGCTACATTATAGGTTTCTAACCTATATACCATCCTAAGGGTTTATTATACAAAGGACTGTCATGACCATCAGGTGAATTTATAATATTAATGCTGAGTTTGAATTAATCGCATTAAATTTCATAAATTAAGTTTGAATTTACACAAGCATTATGGTACATGGCATTGTTACACCATATGAATCTAGAAAACAAGTTCTCACTATGACTCCAAAGCTCATGGAATATTTTGCCGATAAGCCTCATAAGAGCTGCATCACGAGTTTCCAACCTATATACTATCTTAAAGGTTTATTATGCAAAGGATTGTTATGAACATTAAGTGAATTCATACATCAATATCATCCATTATTCAAACAAAACCCAAACATAAATAATTGGACTATTAAAGCAATCCATAAAAACCTATAAATGATTCTAAGAATATTGCAAAGAACAACACAAAACCCCAACA
>JANZXP010000004.1:31687477-31703556 GCA_027576715.1 Erythroxylum flavicans | reverse complement strand
ATTCATCATCTCCATCTATTTGCAACTCAGTGTCGCTTTCATCACCGTTTGACGGATTTGATTCATCAACTGCTTTTGGTGTCATTCCTTTTCTAGATGAGGATCCTCCATCTCGCCTAAGCTCAGTTTCGTAGATCATTAAATTTCCTCTTAACTAGTCGAGTGAAATAGTGTCTAGATCCTTTGCAGTTTCTAAAGCTGTCACTTTAGGTCTTCATTCCTTGGCAGTGACCTTAGAATCTTTATTACAAGCTCATCATGAGGATATATCTTTTCCAAGTTCCTTAAGGTTGTGTTGACATTGTTGAAACATCTGAAGAATTCGTCTATAGTTTCTCCTTGTTTTATGCAAATACCATCGTATTGATGCACTAAAAGACATTCTATGTTTCTTTACCTCATTCGTTCCTTTAAAAGTAATTTTAAGGTTGTTCCACATTTCCTTTGCTATAGAACAATAGGATATCTTTTCATACTCTTCTAGAGATAATACACAGATCAGATGATGTCTTACATTGGCATTCAGTAGTGCATTTCTTATTTCAACATCATTCCATACTTCTACATCATCTATAGTAGGAGGTGTAGCTCTAACTTTGATAGCTTGCTAGACTTCGATAATTACAGGTTGAAGATAAATGGTCATTCTCTTTTTCTAATAGGAATAGTTGTTTCCTTTGAAATAGGGAGGCTTTAAGATAGATTGTCCTTTAATACTTCTCGAATTGTTTTCCATGATCTATCACATGCTGTAAAATACAATAAATGTGAAACCTCTCTCTGATACTAAATGATAAAGTAAAAACACGTAAAATGGGGGTGAATAGTGTGTGACCTAAAAATTTTGCAAGTTATTATCAATTCGTGTAAATGATAATAGTTTGCTAAATTTCATTGAAATGAGTCTGTAAATAAAAGAAACCTATTAAAGTTTAAAACAAAAAGAGCCTGTTAACGTTTAAAATGAAAAGAACCCCTCACAATATTAAAATAGAAGGAGCATATTCAATTCTAAAACTGAAGGAGCCTTTTGCAAATTGAAAACACAAACACTATAATGTAGAAATTTAAAAGTTAAGAAGAGAGAAAGAATGACAGAAGATTTATACTGGTTCAGCTTATAACGAAGCCTACATCCAGTCCCTAAGTATCCAACTTGAATATTTCACTACAAAACTCTAGGTAATAAATTTTGATGAGCCTCTTTAAGCTCACAACTACATATTTTTCAAGGTTCTTCAACCTTCCACACTTGTAGTGTTTAAAAACCCTCTACAAGCTCTCAACAAAAATGAATATAGGGTTTGCTCAATGTAAGCTTCAAGGAATAACGATCTCTCTTAATAGAGTATTTTCAGTTTCTAAGGCACAAACAATTTGATAAAGATATGACTTTTTGAGAATATTGATGCTGCTAACGTATTTTAAAAATATGACTTATTTGCAAATGCAGTCAAAAAAATCCTTAAATAGACATTTTTTTAACTAGTCGTTGCTTCACTTATATTCTAAATTGTCTTTGAATCTAAAGACTCTTCAATATCATCTTTTCTAGAATCTTCCAGTATCCAGACATTTAAAAAATTTGCCAATATCTCGGAGCTGATTGTTGAAATATTTGATTAGCAAGATCTTTCCATTTATCATGGAATCATTTCTAATAAATTATGTAAGTTCATTAAGAAGGTTCCTGTAATAAAGGAAACATTTATCTTATCACAGATAACTAGATTTTATATCCTTTTAAAAGTAATATAATTACCTATTTTAATAAAGAGAAATAAATCAATTTTGAATTTTGAAATATGATATAATTATCATCAAAATCATTAATAACAAACATTGAACCTACATAATAAGCTTCACATTTTCGCAATAATGTAAATAAGACAAAAATTTTTAAATTGTTTCTTTATCAACTTAATTTGTTGATAAGAAGATAAAAAGAGGACTTGTCTTTAAAATATGACATTTAATTATCATGAGACGTTATGTTCATAACTTTATCTTTAAAATATGACATGTGATGGAGGCAGTTTTTGTAGTCGAATCAAATTTGTCATTTGATTATGAATTATTGTTCCATTAAATGATTTATCTAAATATATGATTGTCATGTTATTACGTCTTTGTAATAAAAAGTTCACCAATGTGAAAAATATACTAAGGATATTCCTTGGTTCGGTCATTAGACACTGAAAAGGTGAACACATGTACTATTATTGATATACTATTGTTTATATAGATCATACCTTATTGTGATACAAGTTTCACTTTAAGATAATATTTTCTTTTATCACATCCTTTCTTTATATTACCCTAAAAGTATAAATATATACAAAACAAAACTATCATGATTTTCAAGTTTAATATATGGAAATAAAATCACAATTTTCTATTAATACCAAAGTTTGAATATTGTAATGTACTAACTAGTATGTGTAGATACGGGACAAAATTAGTGTTAAAATAGATTATCGCATATTAGATATTTTTATATTTTATAATTTTAAAAATTTATCAAAAGAGGAATTGCACTATTATTGCAATAATGTATCTCTCTCTAACTCATTTTGCTTATGAAAAGGATTCAATGCTTGTCATGGATTGAAAATTCAAGAAGAAGCATCAAATTGAAGTATATTTAATTACTAATTACATGATAAAAGGGAAGAGCAACAATATTGTTTATTAACATATATTGTTGGATCATTTAAAGGACAACTTTAACATACACTTATTTTTTAATTTAGTATAATTTAAATATGTATCATCACAAAAAATAGAACACTCAAGTCATATTAACAGCATAACAACATTAACATTTCTTCAATGTTTTGGACACTAAAAACATAACATTCAAATAACATTGATAGTAGACCAACATTAGGTGAATTTCTTCAACGTTTTCAACACAAAAAACAGAACACTTAAGTCATATTAAAAGTCCAACAACAATAACATTTCTTCAATGTTTTAGAGATTAAAAATATAACATTCAAATAAATTGACAATAGGACAACATTAGGTGAATTTCTTAAATGTTTTGAACATAAAAAACAGAACACTCAAGTAATATTAGCACTCCAACAAAATTAACATTTCTTGAATGTTTTTGACACTAAAAATACAAACCATGATAACATTAATAGTAACACAACAACTTATGAATTTCTTGAATGTTTTAACACTAAAAGCAGAACACTCAAAGCATGTGTGTAAAAGTAAATTTATTCCCTATCAAAACCTTATTCTAAATACAAAAGAGGACTTCATCGTACACCTTATAGGCTTCAGAAATTAAACCCTAAATAACAATAAATAATCTGTCTTTTCCCTTTCTCCTTACATACAAACACAAACTAACAAGATTAACACTCCATTTATATGCAAACAACTCAAACTATCACCCAAAAATCGACCATGAACCATTTAACAAAAACATTCAAAGCAGAAATAAAACCCAAACACAACACTCAAACAAAGTACTTACCTCGATGATGAACAAACGACAAGAAGTTGATCGATGAATGAACAAAGACGATGAATAGATGATGAGAAGAGTAACGAGTCTGACAAAAAATGCTGAAGCAAAATAGAAGAGAAGGGGCAAAACAAAAATGAGGAGGAGGGGGTCAAGGTCAAATTATAACGTTTAGAAAACAACGTCGTTAGTCATTGAATAGATCACATCATTTTTATCTAAATTTTTTTAAGTATGTAACATTTAGCAATGAATTTAGAAATCTATCGCCAAATGTTACACAATAAGTGATAATTTTGCATAATCGTCGTCAATAATATAATTTTTTAATTTTTACAGTTTTGATACTTTTTTTGAATCATAACATTTTATAAAATTGTAAACAATTTATACATAATAAATAGAGTTTTGTGAGACCACATAAAATTTTCATATCATCTATATTAAAATTTTAAAAAATATATATATAAATAAATATAATATGCATTCAATATAAAATGTTGTTTTGTTTTATAAATATTTTAAATTACATTGTTGTTAAGTAAATTTATTTGTATACTTACAATCATTGTGAATAATATTAAAATGGTAGCTGTATATTTGGCTACCAATTTATGAAATCGTGGCCAATACTATATACTTTTTTATAGATTTTTAAATTTTGCTAAAATTTTAAATATAGCATAAACATAAATTACTATAGAAACTATATATAATAAATACAATTTTATGATCCCACATTAAATTATGAAGTCATATATATTAAAGACATTAATAAAAATATAAATGACATTTTTCACTAAATTTATTTTTAAACTTATACAATTATTGTATTATTGTTAATAAATATTAATGATTAAGAAAAGTAGTTAACTTAAATTTATGATATTTTGATCTTCTCCTCTTTTATGGTCATCTCCTATCTTGTGGTCCTCACCGTCAACGAAGCATCGTCTACTGTGTTGGTACATATTGTTTCTCTTTTTTATTACCAAGAACCCTTCTTATTGTGCTCTATTTTTCTGCTACATCCCAAAGTTAATGTGGGCTTTGTGTTCTACAAATGATGTACGAGTTTCCCTTTCTGTTTGTGTTTAGAAAATGGTGAATTATGTTTCTATATTGGATGACAGTGGGTAGACATTTTTTCCCAACCTCTGGTTGTTATTTGAGGAAACCCTCCTAACTATTTGATGGAATGTCTGTTAGAGATTCAAGGCATAATTTGCAAAAGATGTTTATGTAAAATATTTACTATATGATTCCTTTTACACTAAATCTATACCACTACTTAATAATATTACTTTGACTTATCATCAACAAACTAGCATAATAGATCACATTGACATCCAATGTAGAAAGTATCTTTTGCATTAGTTTATTCTATCAACAATCCATTTGCGGAAGTTAATTGCCAAACAAATTTTATTAAACATAGTAATTTTATGATAAATTGAATTTTCAGAATTAAACTGTTAACTTCAATTCAGCGAGGAATGTCAATGTGGCGACTGGTTTTGAATGGCAGAAATGAGCTCCGTTGGAAGGAATGTGGGAAAATTCTACCTAGTTCAGAAAAAATCAATACAAAACTTTCGTCATCATACACTAATCATCGCTTGCCTTTCATAGCCGATCTTCTTCTTCAAGGTCTTTAGTATCATCTGAATAACTCTCTTCCTTAACTATTTGTATCTTATTAGCATCATAGTAAGCTATCATATGAAAATTTAATTGTATATATTATGTCTTGTGTAAAGCCTCCAATCTTCAAGAGAATATAGATGAAAATGGAAGCAGTGGCAATATCCCGATGGCTGGTACAAGATTAAGGCAATTGGTTGTTTTTAATTATTCGTCGATTTCAATTACTATATCTGTTCAATCATGTATGAATGTGTTCAACTTTGGCTTCGTAATATAGTTTGACTTAACTAACTATTTAAGTTCCATACTAATTGTGCCTTAGGTGAAACGCGTTGCACTGGCAGTTCATCTAATTCAATGGTCCATATTGCATCTAGGGATTCGTTCACTGTATCCTCTGTAAGTTTAGTTATAACCAAGAAGTTGTTGAAAGAAGGTGTCAATAACCCAACACCTGAGGGAAGATCTTTGACATTTTCAGTTCATACCTTCGAACGTGTAAGGACCCTTCTTAGGAATCTAAACATTGCGAACTCATTTACCTTTACCGACTCTTATATCACTTAGAATCTCAAAAAATAATCATTTCATTTACTTTTCGATGGAATAAGTGTGAAACTTTATTTATTGTTATGTCTGTAAGAATTTTTGAAATAGTCTCTCTACTAATTAAGGTTAAGGCTGTGTACTATTGAACCTCCTCAGACCCTGCGCATCAGTGGGATTTATACTGGGTGTTGATGTTGTTGTTGTTGTTGTTGACGTTCTATGTCTATAAAAATTGTTAAACTTCTAATTACAATCTTGTATTGCTTACCAGCATACATTATTATATTATATTGCTTGCAAGTTTCAATTTTTATGTATTATTATTTTATTGTTAATAAATATTAATGATTAAGAATATTAGTCAACTTAAATTTATTAATTTTTAATCGTATTAATATGTACAATTTTAGGTTTGTTTTTTTATATCAAAAAAAGAGAATTTATAGAGTTTTAGGTATTAACTATATATTTAAACAAATTTAAAAAGAAAATATAAATCAAAATATGAAAAATCATATATAAACATCAATTATAATTAACCTTAGGATTATTAAGCATATTTACCATTAAAAAATTAACAAATTAACATTATTAATACATATTTCTTTAATCTACACTTTTTGTGACGATCTCAAGGTTTAGTCACCAAAAGTTCACATTTTGCGACGAATTATATATTTCGTCACAAAAAGTTGGAATATTTACCGATGTTTTACGTTATTATCGCCAAAAGCTCGATCTTTGGCCACAACATGAGTAAACCATAGCAAAATTGGCTTTTAGCAACAACTCTAGGATATCGTCACCAAAAGATTGATCTTTGGTGACGACATGAGTAAACCGTCACAAAATTAGTGGCTTTTAGCGACAACTCCTAAAAATCGTCACCAAATAGTTTCCTTTGCCGATGATTTATTTTAACGTCACCAAAATCGCGACTTTTGGTGACGATTTACAATTCGTCGCGAAAAAAAAGCGTAGTTAATAGTCTGTTATGTTATAGTGTTTGATGATAATTCTTCAACGAGTTTGCACACTAAGTAGCTTGTCACTTATCTTGTTATCTCTTCCCACTTGGGTAGGTTTATGCAAACTAAGAGAGCTTAAGAAGCACCGAAATATTAAAGTTTTTCCTTTAAATAGACTTTGATAGTGACCTCCGAAGTAAAATTATGCAACCATAGACATCGGTACCATAAATTGACAATAAGAAGCAACAATGGTTTAGTTGTCTTTATTGGAATTAAGTACATGATTAAGACCTCAAAATGGAAAAATAAACATAAGGTTTATTGTCATTAGCAATTCATTTATAACTAACTGTACTTTTTAACCTAACTTTACGGTCTACTAATAATAGTTTCTACACATTTACTCTGAGAACTAAAAATCTTTGTAACATCACTGAAAAATAAACTAAAGTAGAGTACTAAAAGAGTTGATAGGAGAAAAAGGAATTGTGCTTTTGAAATAAAATAATGAAAAAATTAAATGGACTGAGCATGCTGGAGACAACTAGGCGTAACACTGCTTTCAGCAATTTACATTTTATTGGAGAAATCAATATTTTAAAAATTGAACAAGAAGTTAAATCTATACAAAAAAAGTTTTAAAGTTTGAAAGATTCAACTGATAGTAGATTGCCATAAAATCAATTAAAGATTAAATAAAATTAAATAATTTGAAAAATGATCGGAGAAGATTATCTTTATATCCTTCAAAAAATTTAAAATTTAATTTAAAAAAGACTATTAAATAAAAATTAATCAGTTTATTTTAGTTTATAAAAACCAATCAGTTGATTAATAAACTGATTGATTTTTATCAACAAAAATTATTAAACTCAATCGAACTAAAAAAATTAGCTGACTTAAGGTTTTTACTGTTAAACTAGCTAAACTAGTTTGGTTTTTAAAACATGAGAAAAAATCTACCTTCCCAATATACTTATAATTGAGTTCAATCACCGCTATAAATAATTATAACAAACTTTGTTTTATGCTCGTTTCCTTATTCTTGTATAACATAATTTGAAAAAACAACAAATTAAAGGGAAACAAAAGAAAGAATTCAGGAATATTGTATCCTCATTCAGCCGACCTTCATTGACAAAACATTAGACATTGATTGTAGGAATATTTCAGATAGAACAATTGGGCATCTTCCAATTTTCTGTCTGTATGGGCAGATCATGAGTTCATCTCTTTTGCTGATAATCTCAGTAATCATCAGTTATGCATTATCCTACTGTAGTTTTTTTTTAAGTACAACGGGCAATAAGCATATTAATATCTCAACTAAGTAACTAATAGTCTTTTGAGCACTATTTATGATACTGATAAGCAGTTAATTCCATTAAGTACTGCTAGTTATATAATTTTTTCTCACATGATCATCATTTATATAATTCTAGCTAATTCTGGTTTGAACTTTTTTTCGTAATTTTACACTAAAAATCAAATTATTTGTTGTAAAATTTCAATATGATTTATCAACTGTGTATCAATAGGTATATGGTTATTAGAAATGAAAATTGGAAATTACAATTTAGATTATTTTAGAGAATCAAAATTGACCATTCACGAAAAGATAAATAATCAATTTTGCATATACTCGTAGAGGATGTCCAGAGCAAATTAAGTTGAAAACAATAGAACATAATCAGGTCGTTCCTAATATTTTATAAACTCTGAATAAAGTGAAAAAAGGGTCTTATTTTATCTCTTTTTGTTTTTATAAATATCAATAATAGACACTCGTAAAGAATAAAATAAGATAAAATAGGAGCAAGTCAACAGTAGGCTTTAAGCAAGTATCCTTCTTGCCCTTGCCCAAGGCCGGCCGGAACATATGCATACATAGCAATCTGTGAGCACATAGTTGACTACTCTTGTAAACAAACTTGCCATTAGCATCTACCTATAATACTACTCAAAGTATTAGTCAACAGAAATTAACAGTAATTCAATTTGGTTAATTACAAAAAGTAAAAAGTAATAACAAAAATGAATGATTAAAAAATTTAATTGGATCAGCCTGCTCAATCATAAAAATCTTGAGCCGTTCAACTTTTTGGTTCGATTTACTTTAATAAATTTTATTTTTAAAAAAGGATCAAATTATTAATTAATCTGTTAATTTTTATCAATTAATAAATTTGTATAAACTAAAAAAACTAATTAATTTTTATTTAATAGTCTCTTTTTTTAATTAAGTTTTAAATTATTTAATAACTAAAGACCGATTGAATCGTTTAAATCTTATATCTCTTATCTTACCAGCTTAAGTTATGGGTTGGTTTTTAAAACATTGAGAAACACAATTGACTCGAAGATTTATTAAAAAAAATTATATCAATACCTACAATTGATCAATAAAACATTTGCTATGCAATATTTTGAAATAAATCAGAATATATACTCTGCTATATCTCCGTAATATTTTTCGAACTCGTCAGTTGTGAGATCCTTTGAATAGTAAATTTCAATGATTGACAAATTAAACTCCGGAAATAACGTTATAGTGATCTCTTTCTTGTATTTAGGGAACAAGACAAATCTTCTTTTTAGATTTTATCATACAACCATGAAAATTATGTGTCTTACATTGGATAATATGAAACTTTCATTTTCTACTAAGCATACTTTTTGACTATTTAATTTTTCTATAGTATATGGCAAGTCATAAGCCCCGTGGTTCTATTCTGAAAGTAGGCTATTGTGTAAAGCCCCTCCATATATCTTTCCCTGCCAATACTTTCCAAGCCTGTAACTTTCTCGAGAAACCAGGAACAGAAAATTGTAACCTTTCTCTGAAAAGATATGTCTTCTCCAGGAGATAGACTTCACGACCCTTTCAAAGCCTGGAATTTCTTTGTTTTGCCAACAGTCAAAGCAAGTGATATCTTTTCTCTATTTGTTAAGACAACTATAGCTATATGCACTGTGGTCTCAATCTCTCTCGTTTTCTACTCCGCTTTCTCCACACAGCCTCAGTCGATAGTCTGCCCTGAATGCGATAAAGTTTTCGTCTCCGGTCAGCGAAAGTTGGCAAGTGACGGTGTTTTCATAGAACATGAGGAAACAACTAACATATCCCATATCTTGTTTGGTATCGGCGGCTCTGCAAAGACGTGGAATGATCGCCGGCGCTACGGTGACTTATGGTGGAGGCCAAACGTGACTCGTGGTTATGTCTGGTTGGAAGAAAAGCCGGCGGATGGGTGGCCAAAGACCTCGCCGCCATACCAAGTCTCTGGTGACACTTCGAAGTTTAGGTACACTTGCTCTTACGGGTCACGGTCTGCGTTGAGAATTGCACGTATTGTTAAGGAGAGCTTCGAGTTGGGGTTAGACAACGTGAGGTGGTTTGTTATGGGAGACGACGATACAGTGTTCTATGTCGAGAATTTAGTTACGGTCTTACGAAAGTACGATCATAACCAAATGTATTACATTGGTGGTAACTCTGAGAGTGTTGAGCAGGATTTGATACATTCCTATTCAATGGCTTATGGTGGCGGTGGCTTTGCTATTAGTTATCCACTAGCGAAAGAGCTTGTCAGGGTTTTAGATGGTTGCATTGATCGTTATGCATCATTTTACGGTTCTGATCAAAAAGTCCAAGGTTGTCTGAGTGAAATTGGCGTTCCTATCACCAAAGAACTTGGCTTCCATCAGGTTTCAATCTGACAATGTCGATTGACTTCCAAAGATTATGTTTCTTTCCAGGATATTTGACTCTTTTTTATTACCGTTAATTGTTCATTATCTACTTTCCTTTTCAGTGTTTGCAGAGAAAATAGAGTAATTAAGATTCTAGTGGGTGGTTAATTGCAGGTGGACATAAGAGGAAATCCATACGGGTTATTAGCTGCACACCCTCAAGCACCTTTGGTCTCACTACACCATCTAGACTTTGTGGACCCAATATTTCCAGGGTTGAACCAGATTGACTCACTCAAGAAGCTAAACAAAGCTTATAAAATGGATCCTGGTCGGACCCTGCAACACACTTTTGGCTACGATTTGACCCGGAACTGGTCAGTTTCAGTATCTTGGGGCTATACCGTACAATTGTACCCTTCCTTGCGAATGGCAAAAGAGCTGGAAACAGCGTTTCTGACGTTTCAAACATGGAGGAGTTGGAGCAATGATCCATTCACTTTCAATACCCGGTCAGTGAGTCGGGACCCGTGTGAGAAACCGGTTGTGTATTTCTTGGATGGGGTGGAGTATTTGGGTCGGGGCGAGGCCTTGACCAAGTACAAAAGAAGTATGGGGAATTTAGATACACATTGTGAGCGACCCGAGTATAAAGATGCTGAGGCCGTCCAATTTGTCAATGTCAAAGCTTCCACGTTGAAACCAGACACCTGGAAGATGGTAAGCTAACTTTCCTCTTGATCTTGTCTGTATTTTCAGCACTCTTTGAAAATCACAAACATTAGAATTATCAAGTTTGGTTGTTAGAAAGTAGAAACGTTAACTTACTTAGGCCAGACGATGATTCTTAGTTGTCCATATCCCTCAAAGTGTCACTTCATGGCCCTCTTCATTGCATAGATGTCTCTGTTGAGGCTTTCGTTGTCACGAGATTATGTATTATTGTATATAATAATTGTAAGTTCCTATCATATATATATGAAATTAGGTCTATGCCTGTTTGAACAGCCTCAAATAATGGGTATAGATTTCATGGCATAAGAAAAATCAGCTTCATTTTCTAAGACCATGTTTATACAGTCAAGATACGATATTTATACAGTCACTTACAAAAGATACACGTTTCATAGAAAAAGGGAGACATGAGGGTAGTTAATGAGTACCAGAACCGACTATGACTCTTTACCATTAGCAATGTTCATTGAGCCACTGTCTACAGAGTTTAGACAAGACACCATTCTATAAATCTAAATTTGGTCGAACCGCTCAGTCTTCTGGCTAGGAGTTTTTGGTTCAGAACCATTTTAACTGAAAACGTGGACCACTGAAGCAAGAATGTCGTTATGGCATGATGACAAAAACAATTCCAAGTTTGGACGAAAGCTTCAAGGCTAGCATGTTGTGTCAACGTCGTGCTCGATTAGTGGAAATGAGTCAATGATATTAATATAGAATCATAAACGGTAGGTGCATTACATTTTTATATTATTCATGATTTGATTTGTGCCTAACACGTATTGTCCAAAACAATGCAGGCACCACGAAGGCAATGCTGCGAGGTAATGAATGGAAAGAAAGAGAAGGGGGTTGTACATGTCAAGATTAGAGGCTGCCATGAATATGAAAGTGTGACTCCACCTTAGAAATTAGTTCAAATTAAACATCAATTCGTGATAGAGATTGGATTAAGATCATCGCTTGTGTCAATACAAGATTAAGCATTAACCATGTAACGCTTGGTTCGATCTTCTTGGGACTGGCTGGATCAATGCATATATTATTTTTCCTCTTTAAAATGACAAGAGAAAGAGATACATTTCTTGATTGTATCTCTTTTTTTTTCCTTCATTATTGTCCTTTTCTAAATATTGAAATGAAGATCTTCTAGTAAATTAACCTAATTTATATACAATAACTACATTAACATATGTTTGGTGTTGGACATAATCTAATGTTTTTTTTCCTTATCGTGAATATTGTAATTTACAATAATAATAATACACAGTAGAAATTTCGCTAACATACCAAATTTAGAAAGGTTAAGTAATATGCAGTCTTATTTTAATACTATTTTCAAAGTGTATATTGTAATTTGCTTTATTTTGTTAGCTGTTTTTTTTGGATAAAATTATTGAACCTTTAATGATATGTAAGATTGCTTCAATTCGTAACATGTTTGATGAATGCGTCCAATCCTCTAATTTTATGTAATTTTTTAGCTCTTGATCTCATTTTTGGAATTACAATTCATTTCAGATGTTGTCACATTGTTATTTACCATTTTTGTTTCTAAAATTAAGAATTGAGAACAATGAGGAAGACGAAATATTCAACTAATTAAACTGAGTCATTTCTTAGTTTGTACCAAAACTTTATACTTTTCATAAACACATTGTAGGGCTATTTTCAACAAAAAGGGAAACCCTAATCTCCTTCATCAGATAAATTAAAAAAAAAGGAATTTCCTGGTTAATTTCTTTCATCAACTCTTCGTTTCTGTTAAAATAACCAAAAATAAAGATTAAGAACAGAAAAACTTAGACATATAAGGGTTTTCATTTATATTGTTAGTTTTCTGTTTTAGTTTTCAAATTTAATTAAAAAAACTTGTTTATTTGATTTTTTATTTTTTTGGGTTTTGGTTTCTTTCATTTTTCAAAATTTATGAAAATCACAAAGTTGTTTTTTATTTATATTTTTTATAATTGCATTTACTATCAACTAAATATATGTTATTTAATTAATTAAAATTAATTATTAATAAAATATGAATAATTTCATTTAATTTAATTAATTAATTTTGTAATCAAATCAAATCAAATTAATTTAATAATTATTAATAAATTCAAATAAAGTTAAAAATTTTTCCAGATATATAATTGCAAATAAAATTTTACTTAATAATTAAATATATTTTAACTAAATATTAATTTTTATTTTTATTTAAATAAAATAAAATAATTTTTATCTACAATTTATTAATAAATATTATGGTAGAGATTAGCTAAATTTAATTAATTTAAAATATATTTATCTTTAAATTTTATCTAATATGTAATTATTATCAATAATAAAAATATAATTATATTTACATTAACAACCAAATATATTTTTTATTTTCATTGGAAAATAAAAGTAAAAAATAGAAAATGAGATAATTGAACTTGAAAATTCAACCTTCTGATAGATCTCTCCCTTTTATTTTTTTAGCCTAAGTTTTCAACTATATATACACATACGAAAGTAATGAAGTATTTTATTAATCTTGTCTGTTTGTATACTGCTTAAAGATGTCAAAATCATCTTATTGACCATTAGGAGGAGATCAGAATTTCTTGAATTCCACGTAGGACAATCAATCCAATCAACAATTCCACTGAAAAAGAAACAAAGACCTTACCAAGACTGGAATCTGCTCCCTTGTTCCCAAACATTTTTATCCATCTATAGCTTGAAAATAGAGAGAGAAATAGAGCTATAGTAGCTGAGGATCTCGGCCTCAAATCTTCGGTGACACTTTTTTTTGTGCCATGTTAGAGAATATATAAAACTAATTGAATTGGTCTCGCATAATAGTTTAAGCTATTGTAGTGAAATGATCGCTTAATATGGTATTAGAGTCTTTGTGATCAAGTGGTCATGAGTTCGAATCCTACCACTCACCTATTAAATTAAGCACAAAGTAAAATAGGGCTGTGCAAGTTTCAAACCTAAAGGGCTTTCACTTGAAGGGGTGTGTTAGAGAATATATAAAATCAATTGAGTTGCCCTCGCACAACAACTTAAACTATTGTGGTGAAATGGTCGCTTAACACCTCCATGTGTCAAACAACATCTAACCATACAATAATTAAGAAAGAGAAAAATTGGATGGGTGAGATGTTATTGGCATATGAGGGCACAGGGAAAGAGGCACAGAAGATTTGAGTTTGAAGATCTGTTCTGCCTGAAATGGCCACAACTCACATAACAAGGATTCAGATATATCACATATGTACTTAGAGAATGCACGCATCACAATTATGGCCCGGTTCGGTTAGGTTTATTTTTAGCTTAGGTTGGCTGGGTCAGTCTTGTAGTCCGTTCATTTTTTTCAAAACGACATCGTTTTATTCAAAACAATGTCGTTTTAAGACCACAAGTTACCATATCCTCAATCCAGGCTTAACCCGGCCCATTAATATGCCACGAAGAATGCATTGTATTCCACTTTAAACCAAGTGTGAAAATTGGTAACTTTCAATAACATCAACGAGAAAAAGACAGAGGATTAAAGGTCAACCTACAACAATTATGCTCGTTTGTCATGATTCCCTACATGCAACAAAAGAGAAAAATAAAAAATCGATTGTTTCGATGGTTGGAGTTTGAGAATTCTGGGTCTACACGACTAAATATTAGTGTTGTTTGACGTTTAAGTCATTTGAGGTTTACTTGAGCTTAAATTTTTGTGTTTGGTTTTAATTCCTGATGTGCTTTATAATTTATGAAAATTACAAATATTGTTTTTATTTTTTGTTTCAATTTTTTATCACAACTTGATTCATCACTAAATATTTATATATGATATAATTCTGTAATAATAATTACCAATAAGAATATAATTTAATTATTTAATTTGTTTTAATTTTATAATTAATTTAAAATTCAGTATTTTTTGAATACAAGTATTTTTAAAATTGATAATTATTTAATAAATATATTAAAATTTTAAAATATCTTCAAAAACACAAAAATTTTCAACAATTTTAACATAGTTTCTAGATATATATTAGCAAATAAATATTAATTTATGAAATTAAATTTATTTATTTATTTAAATAAAATTATTTAATAAAATTATTTATAAAATTAATTTATCATTAAGTTATACTTAATATTTAATTATCATAAATAAAAAATTGTAATTACATTGACATTAACAATTAAATTAATTTTCTTTTTTTATTTTAAAAATAAAAGCTAAACATCAAAGAGAAAGCATAAATGAAATCAAGCAATTCATAAGTAAATGTGAAAAGAATGTCTTTCCCTATAATATTTCAATAAAGCATTGATGCATCTCCCAATTTATCCGACTATATATGGATTTCAGTTTTGGACCATCGAACAAAGTAAGCCTTCATTATCTGAATGATATATTGACAAAAAGTTCTAATTAAAACAGAAGATTTTGAGCATGCCAACTTAGAAAATGATCGATGAATCTTTTGGCTGTTCTTGCGTTTCACTCATTTGGTACAGTGTTTCCAACACCGGTCAGCGTCCCTCTTGTTTAACTATGTGATTCTTCATGGACTGGATTTAGAGCAAACATGGTCAACCATAGAAAGTCATATATTAAGCCCAAGCCTGAGTAGTAAAGCTTTCTAGGTCCAAGCTTAAGGACTAAGGAAGTTGGTCGCCTATTCTTGTAGGCCCTATCTCTGTTATCTGACAGAGTGATAGCATTCTTGACTCAGAAGCAGGACCACTAAGACAATAACGTAGCGTTTGGTTAGCGTCTTCAAGGGTGGAGACGGATGACAGAGACACAAAAATTTTGTCTCTCAACCTGTTTGCTTGCTGTCTCCATCCAATTTTGTCCCGACTCCGGAGACAGAGACATTAAATTCTTATGACTTCCATGACTGTGGCACGGAAATGAGGAGACGGAGAGGGGCTTATTACTTAATTATAAAAGTGTAACCCACCTTGAAATCTGTGCTTATAAACTTGCTTAGGGATGTCTTTGC
>JANZXP010000004.1:31634876-31661413 GCA_027576715.1 Erythroxylum flavicans | reverse complement strand
ATTTTTAAAAATTAAATATTTTATTAATACTTTATTAATAAATATGATATAAAATATTAAAATTAATTTAAATAAAAATTTTATTTTTATTTTTAATTTAATGTAATATTATTATTAGTAATAAAATATTTATTTTATTTTAAATAATAATAATATTAATATTAATAAAAGTTAAACTAATCAACAAATTTTAAAATATTTTTTTTGGGAGTTGAGAATTTTGTTTTTTAATTAAAATTTAAAAATTTTATAATTCAGTCCTTGAATTTTTTAATTTTTTAGTATTGGCCGGTATTTAACCGATATTTATAATACCGGCCGATACTAACCAGTATTGATCGGTATCGACTAATATTTAAATCTATTATCAAAATTAATATTATGGTATAATAAATACTGTCCAATATCAATCAATACCGTACGAAATCATAATACTCATTTCACCACTAACACTCGATATCACAAAATAGTGAGACACTGGCACCATAAATGTAAAATGTTCGGTGGAAAAAATTGTTGATTCAACTTGCTAATAACCGAGTGATCTAAGTAGTAAAACTAGTGTTTTTTATTTAAATTTTTTAATATTAGAGTTATCACACTTTAATTGTGAAAATAATAATTGATAAAAATAAAAACTTTGTAATTTTAACATTTTAAATTTATTAAATAATTATTCATTTAAATATATTTTAAATCAAGTTATAATTGTTCACAACGATTCTCTAATAATTTGGATACTCTAAAAAGTAATTGGTTATATTTATTATAGAAAATATTTATTTATGAAAATCAAGATTAAGTGATATATTAAATATTTTATAATTAAACTCTATTTGTTTTTCAATTCAAATTTTCGTTATTGAATCTTTAATTGAATTTTATATACAAAAGTACTATAAAAATTAATGTTTTAAAAATTCAAATGGAAGTTAAACTGATAAGTTAAGAAGTTTAAGGTTTAACGCGTATTACATCATCATAAAACTAGTTAAACATTAAATATTTACAGTCTCATTTTTCAATTTAATATTAATTTTTTGATAAATAATGTGTTTAGAAATTTTATGTACAAAAATACTATAAAAATTCATGTTTAAAAAATTAGACTGAAAATTAAATCAATAAGTCAAGAGATTTAAGATTTAAAAAGTTAAATAAGTATTAGATAATCATAAAACTAGTTAAAGATTGAATATTTAACAGTCTCTTTCTTCAATTAAATTTTAAAAATTTTTATAAGCAATGACGATCTACTTTAATTATAATTAAATTAATTAATTTTTATTTATAATTAAATTAATTTATAAAATTGATTAACTAATTAAAAATTAACCAATTTTTATTATAAAAATTATTAAAATAAATCAAACTTGATTTAGAAACAAATTTCCAAATAAAGAAATTAAGAAGAAGCCGTAAATTCCACGCTTTTAGACGCGCTTTTGTGGATCTTCCACGCAATCTCCTAACAGAGTAACGAGTGCCTCTCTTAATAGCCATGTTTGACTTCTGTTTTTAACCTTCCCCATATCCGATTTCCATTTGCTTACTTCAAAAGACTCCATCTTTCTCACTCATCACTCTCCAAGATTGGAACTTTTTCTTCGGTTTTGAAGCTTCTTCCCCACTGATCCTTAAAATCACCTCCATGGCTTCGTTCAGATCCTCTTTTTGGTGCTACAGATGCAACCATATTATCCGGATTCCGGTAAGACCTGGTCAAATTTCAATCCTCTGCCCAGACTGCGGCGGCGGATTCGTCAGAGAAATCGGAACAACCCCCTCACGCTCCCCAATCCACGAAAGCTTCCCGAGTGCCGGGATTTACATAGGCGATAATCCGAATCCGCGTCGGGTCACAACCCCTAGATTTCGCCGAACTCGACGAGGAGGAGCCGCAGACGATCGCTCCCCCTTCAATCCAGTTATCGTACTCCGTGGCCCTTCCGACGGCGGCGGAGATGCAAATGATATAACTTCCAGTAACTTCGAGCTGTATTATGACGATGGAGCCAGGTCGGGTCTTCAACCGTTGCCGTCGAGTGTCTCGGATTTGTTGATGAATTCGGGGTTTGACAGGCTTCTGGATCAGTTGAATCAGCTGGAAATCGACGGAATTGATCGATTCGAAAATCCACCTGCTTCCAAAGCAGCGATAGAGTCTATGCCTGTCATCAAAATTATATCTTCTCATGTGTCAATGGAGTCTCATTGCGCTGTTTGCACAGAAAAGTTCGAGCTTGACACAGAGGCTCGTGAAATGCCTTGTAAACACATTTACCATTCGGATTGTATACTTCCATGGTTGTCAATTCGCAATTCGTGTCCGGTTTGTAGATACGAATTGCCTTCAGATGTGCGCGGGAGTGAAAGAAATTCACCAGAGTCCGATGAGGAGGCGGTGGGGTTGACTATTTGGAGGCTTCCCGGAGGGGGTTTTGCGGTGGGGAGGTTTACCGGTGGGCGGCGGGCCGTAGAGCGTGAGCTTCCGGTGGTTTACACAGAGATGGATGGTGGGTTCAATAGTAATGGTTTGCCTAGAAGGATACAATGGGCTCCAAGTGGCAGGAGTTCAAGAGAGAGTGGAGGGTTTCGTGGGGTTTTTAACAGTTTCTTTTCATTCTTTGGGAGAATAGGTAGAAGAAGATTGAATTCAGGAGTTGGGAGGTCGTCAAGGAGGCCTGTTGAGACGCGTGTAATGGATGATAATAGATGGTGAATTATGTATTGATAATGTCATGATAATTTCCTTAGTTTGATTATCTAATTGCTGATACAACAAAACCACTCGTTAGGCTCTACCTTTTGTGTACAGTGTGTGATTGGTTTCACTGTATATTACCACACTCAGGAATTGAAGCATATTTGGTCGACTTTAAGTTCTGTCGACCATGAAAAGTTTTGATTTCAGGAGATTGCTAGCAATGTGATTAATTCATCTTTTAGGCCCTGAAAACATGTGACTATTGTCATTCTGTTCCAATATTTAACCTAACATTATTACCCATTTCATCTGTTTCACACTCCTTTCATTCATCTAGAGCTTTTTGTTGTTGACTTAGGAACAGAAACTTACAATTGTGAAAGGATTACCTGATGATTACTTGGGCATTGTGCATATCAAACGGGTTTATTGGCTCAAATGAGGAGGGATTTTCCTAACCTCCAATTTTCAAAAGATGAAGGCATACTTAGGATTGTTGTGATCTATGCTAGGAATGTGATTGTAACAGATGCTAATTTTGTCATGCTTATGGTTCATCTGCTAGATTTAGACTGCTTGGAGTATGCCAATTTTTAACATTCTTAGGGATGATCTTGATGCCTAAAAATCACTTTAATGAGCTTTAATTCTTAACTAGTTTGGTTCAGCTCTCTATATCATTGCTTCCCCGAGTATACACAGTCATAGCGCTCAGTTTATTTGTCCTTGTTTCCTTTTATTTGGTATGAACAAATTTGCTGCATTCTTTTGTGAAAGCATGCTTTAAGTCACAGAGAAAGTAGATAATCATTCTTATATGAGCTTATCCTGTGCAGTTTTGTTTCACTGTAGTTTTTAAGCGGGGAAATGGAGAAAGATCAGGAGGATCTTCGATGTTGTTTATTAATTTTGCTAGAGGTTTAACTTCTTTATCTCTTGAAGTGAGATGGAACAAAGAAACAGAGTGGGAATGCAGTCATCACCTGCATTATTCTATTGGTTTCTTATCGTTTTGATGCATGCTAAGCATATCATTTTGTATTTTATCATGCACTGGATGCAGGGATGAAGTTGGCCAGAGTCATATTCGTTGATGTTGCTTAATATGACTTCAACAATGGAATGTTCCATGAAGCATTCTGTTCTGTCTTGTATGGAATATTGGTAACTAAGCTTCTTACTACTCTAAGATGATGCTGGAGAAAGCAAACCAATTTTTACATTATAGTTTTCAACTTGGGTTGTGATTTAGAATATGGCTCAGTGACCCTTTGGTTTGTTGGCGTGGAGCTGCCATTGGTTTGTTCATGGAGGATGCAGGTTGTACTTAAATTGAGGCAACTGGGATGCAAGAAGACATGAATGAGCATAGAGAGCATTCATCTCTTTAAGCTAAAAATTTCTTGTAATACTGGATTCTTTAAGAAAGTAGAGGAGAGGATGAGTTTTACAAGAGGACAAAAGGCAAAAGGAGATTTCATCCCCTTATTGCTTCTCCTCTCTCCAACTCTCTACTCTGCCTCATCTTTAAAAATCATCTGAAACGCCAAAACTCAACCAAGTTCTTTGATATCTTTTTGAGTCTCTTCGATGTACTGAAATTTTGGGGAAGGGAAATCATTCTTTCTCATTTTACTCAAGTTATTAGAGTGGTTCGATTAGATATTCCTAAGTAGAGTAAATAAATTAGAATAGATATAGACAGAATCAAAAGAGGTTAAAACCTTAAGTTGACCAAAAGGGGGCAAGGGTCATTAAGTCGTACCGAATTTTGCAAACTTTCTTTCAATGCACATTTTCTTGAGAAGTTATGCCATTGGTAAATTTTATTTATGGATATTGTGAATGTATAGAGCTATTTAAAGTCCTAAGGAGCCATGAGTTGTGTAAAAGGAGTCTCTTTAGGATTTTTTAGTATATTTTACTGAATAGAGTACTCATGTTCATATCTCGATAGTTAATATGTTAATAAGAATGATTCTTATATATAACTATATGTGATATTATATTATATTTCAATTAATTGAATAAATAAAAATTTAGGAGAAAGTGAAGGAAATTAAGTTGGTACATTTTATTTTTGGTGAAAGCATTTTTTAAATAAAATTTATGATTGCAACATTTTCTTTTGATTGTTTTTGAAAAATGGAAATGAATGAATTGTACATTGTGTGGTTTGGATTTAAATGGTGATTTTGGATAATTAGATCATATTATTGATGGATTGAATTGATTATTTTCAACTTATCAATTTGTATGTTGAAAAATATTAAATGAATTATGGTTTTGCTATTTGTTGTGTATGACTCATAATATACACGGGTATTTTAGGAAGAACCTTGATGATTTTTTTACAAGTCATTGGGTAAACACGACATGGGATACAGACGTGGCCCATGATGTGTTCTTCTCTGAAAAGCAGAAGTCCATGCGTGTTGGTGTGACACAGAATTTTGTACTGAACATAGTATGAGACATGACCATTCACAAGCCATATTTCCAACTACACGGAGATTTAACAGGATCTGCAATTAAAAGACATGTACGTACCAGAGCCTATGAATTATTTTGACATTAGAAAGTGAGATCTACGACCTAGCACATGACTATGTCAGCACTATCAGCCTTATTTAAAACCACTTTTTTTTTATGGAATTCAGTGTCCATTAGCATTCTAGGACTTGTTAGATATATAGTTAAGTTGGGTTAGGTTTAGTAAAGGTTCGATTTGTGTTGAACTGTATCAACTAGAGTTTATAATTAATTATAATTGTGTAAATTTAGTATATATAAAAGAAATATGTAATATTCATCTAATGGAGAGTTTTGATTAACCAATTATAAAATTAGTCATTATGAGGTTCGTTGATGTAGGCATACCAAAACTAGCCAGAACTTATATAAAATTTTCTTGCGTTTTTCTTTATTTGTTTCTTTTTCTTTCATACAAATTTATCTTGCTACATTTAGTCAACAACATCTCATCTGTTGAAGAATCAATTAACACTTTCTTATGCCACTTAAGATTATTAAAGTCCTTTTTACAAACCAATCTTTTGATTTCTTGTATCACTTGATATCCATCCTTCTTGGATGTTTTTGTATACATTGAGAACACTATTGTTCAACCTTTTATGGTACTAATACATTCATTATTTTAAAAAAAACTATTCTTGCTACATATACCTTATTTTTCAACAAGTGTTATTAGAGCATTCTTAAGGTAATAATGACTCAATTGCAAAGTTTGAAATATGTTAAGTTTAACATAATTAGAAGTTTTGGATGTTGGTAATGGATAATGAAGGATTTTTTGGTGCAACTAGGCTTACTAAAGAGTTTGTAGGAGAATACCCTGGAAGAGATAGATAAGCTTAATTTGGAGGAGTTGTAGGCAAGCAGTTGGAACCATTCGATTTTGTCTGTTAGATGAGGTCATATATCACATCATAGAGATTGCAACCCATACAAAGTATGGGAGAACCTAGAGAGCTAAATACTTGTCAAAATATCTCACAAACAAATTTTATATGAGCAAAGAATATATAAACTAAACATACAGAAAGAAACAGATCTAGAACATCATATCAATATGTTAAACCAAACAGTCAATGACTTGCTGAGGCTTAGAGTGACTATAGCAAACAAGGATAAGGCAACAATTATGCTTTATTCTTTATCTCTTTCTTATGAACATCTAGTGACCATACTAATAACGGGTAAGGACACAATTAATGTTCAGAAAATCACTACTATGCTATTGATTAACAACCAATGGTGACTTAATGCTAGTGAAAGCTCTCTTGTGTGTAAAGGAAAATCAAAATCATAGAGGAAAGCAAGAGAAAGATGATTTATTTCAATAAAGTTTTAGGTCAAAACCTAGTGGCAAAAAGACATTACAAGTGTGAGTAAACTAAACATATCAGGTTGAATTATCAAAAGAAGGAGTAAAGGGATAAAACAAAAACTAATGATTATTCAAAGTCTACTAATACATTGTAAAAATAAATAAATATTCTAGCGACAAAGAAATGCACTAGGTTTTAAAAAATCAATTATAAGAATTATAAATTTTGAATACATGAAAGAAGGATTAGTTTATGTCATATACATTAGCTAACTTTGGGATTGTTCGATTGAGATGTAAATCTGATAAAATTGCTGGAGCAAGACAGGTTAAGATTAAGATGTTTTATGAAATTGTTATGATGTTGAATGGAGTCCGAAATGTGTTAAATTTGGGGAGTGGTATATTTTAGGAAATTATATATGTTAATTATATTTTAGGAAAAGATGTGTTAAGATCAGCAACAGAAGTACTAAGGTAGAACATGTGAAAATAGAACAATCTGAAACAGATGCTAAGGAAGCTAGAAATTCTAGTTCAGGAGATATAATAATTTTAGGAAGAAAAGATCAATATAGTATAACCATGAGTCGAGTAAGGTAGACTAGTAGACCACCAAGGAGATATAGCTGGGAAGATTTAGTTGCATATAATTTTACCATCAGTAATAAAGATCCAATTACTTTTCAGGGATTAGGAAAAGTTAAAAGAAAGATAGATAGATGAGTGTTATGATGAAGGATGTGAGGTCTTACAAGGTCAAGTAATTGAACATATCTAAAAAAAAATTGTTGGAAAAGATTCACACTTTGGAGGATGTAGTCAACATTTTGATAAAGCTGATTACCAAGGAGAAGTTTGAGCATTATTTGTACTTGATTAATATATATGAGTGTTAGACATGGTTACAACCTAACTTATGTAGAGTATATTTGCTAAAGTGGAGATTTTTATGTATGGCATATATGTACAAGTGCAATCCTAGGGTGTCTCTGGACACAAGTGTTTTCTTAAAAAACTTTGGGTAAACATAACTTGAGACATAAGCATGGCTTAGGATATCTTCCTTTATCGAAATTAAAGGTGAAGATCTAAGCTAGAAATACATGCATATTAGTGGGGCATATATATTTTTATAAGAGACTCGATCTAAGACACAACTATATCATCTACTGTGTCTAATTGATAGTCAGAGGATATATATATGCTAGATCCTTTGTAATATTTTAAAATTATGCTAGATCCTTTGGAGATTGGAGAAATTGAAGTAAATCAACGTTAGAGTAGTACTTATGATCGGTGTCAGAATCATTTATTTTGAGTACCTTAAAGTTCCAAAAGATAACTGACACTGTTGTAGAAGCTAAACAAATGCCAAACTCACAGATTAGATGTTTTAATTTTTTAATTTCATATTTCTATATAGATAAGGATTGAATTTTTAAAAGTTATTTAGTTGTTAAGACTCTAGTTCCTGGTATTTTATGTCTATAAAAAAGTTATCTTATTGACGTAATTGACAGATGGCATTATTGATTAAAGAAGCTCTTATTTTAGGTTCATTAATAACTTATGAGCTTATTTAGCTTGCTAGTTATGATAACCTCATAATCATATCATTTGTATTCTAACTTTTCTATAAGTGTGGCTACTAAATCAAGGTTGTCTAAAGTTCAAAATTTTCTACCTCATAATCCAAATAATGCAGACCTGATAGGAAAGGAGAAATGTTTTTTAGATTCATATTTGCAAACTATTCATAACCACTTTACTTTTATTAAGAAAAGATCAAGAATTGGTTGGTTTAAGGATGGAGATCTCTGCACAAAACTCTTTTTCAATATAGAGTTAGCAAGGAAAAAATAGAAACATAATTTGTTCAGTTATTTTAAGTGATGAATATGAGTTGAATGACCATAATTCCATTCTTCTAGAAGCTTCAAACTTCTTTTTTAATCTTTTAAGATCAACAAAACCTTTTGAATCTTCCCCATCTCTACTAAGGAGCTACATTTCAAAGAAAATCCTTGCTGAAATTGCTACTTTTTTTTGTTGCACCCATTAAAGACAAAGAGATTGTGGATACAATTTTCATGCTTAATGGACTATAAGAACCAGGATGAGTTGGTTTAAATGAACTTTTCTATCAGAAGTCTTAGGATGTTGTTGGTAAAATGATATTGGATACAACTCATGAATTTTTCAAAATTGGTAAATCATTGAAGAAGATTAACAAAACCTTCATTTGTTTGACTCATAAGGTAACAAATTCAATAATTTTTAGTGATTATAGAACCATTTCTTACACAAATTTTCTCTATAAGATTAACTTTAAGTTTCTTGCTACAAGGTTGAAAAAGACTGTTAATTATCTTATCAGTAACAATTAAGGTGCTTTTATAAAAAATAGATAGGTTCAGACAACATAATACTTGTTCAGGAATTGATTAAGGGATACTTTAGAAAAGGCTCTTCAGCAAATTGCTCTATTAAGGTTGACTTTAACAAAACCTTTGATAGCATTAATTGGATTTCTTGTTTCATCTGCTAGAAGTGTTTGGTTTTCCTAGAAATTTCATATTATGGATTGAGGAATGTATGAAAACTATTTCCTTTTCTATTTTGGTGAATAGCATTCCTTCTAAGCTTTTTAAAGGTGCTAGATGTATAAGACATAAGGATTCATTATCTCCATGCCTCTTCTTCTTATGTATGGAAACTCTTTCTTTACCTAACAAGCATAATGTCAGTGTGAATCCAACATTCAGGTCTCATTACAAATGTGGTAAGATATCCTCTGTTGATCTTTATTTTGCTGATGATTTGCTTCTGTTTTGCAAAGCTCATTTGGCCTCAGTACCAATTCTAATGGATTATCTTCAAGTTTTTAAAAGAATTTCAGGGTTAGAATTAAATTTCAATAAAAGTTACTTCCTGATCTCTGAACCAGCCTCGATTATGGAACCTTACATTTTTAGTATTACTGGAATGAGTAGAAGGAAGCCTCCTTTCTTGTATCTAGGCCTCCCTATATCCCCAAGAAGGTTGAGATTTTCTGAATGTTTTCCTCTATTGAAAAGATACATAATAGACTCTCTTCTTGGGTCAAGCAATCATTTTTTTATACTAGAAACTTTAATGGATTAAATCTAGCCTATCTTGTAACACCTCATACCCGATAAGGGAATTGACATACTGAGTGTTACAATATTCTTAAATACCTAACATTTCGAACTACAACATTTTCTATTTAAAACCTCATTATTCTAGCAATTACTATTCACTTTATAAAAATTTCGATAGAGTTTTCTCTATATTTGCTTAAAATCTCCTACAAGAAACTTCAATACACTTCTTATGCATGTTACTCAACTATCTATCTCTATGTCAAACTCCTTGGCAAAATAATTTACCCATCCTTCAGTACATTTTAACTAATCTAAACCAAAATTCATACATGACTTTTATATATAATTCACAATAAAATTATGTAAGATCCATCACTTCTTTATGTGTACATGTCCTAACAAAAAATAAAATAAAATTTTGTAGTACACCCACCTCCAAGTCTTCTGAGATCGTCTATATGACTCTTGTCTTGTAGTAGGTCCACCATAACTTTCTTCTAATTCTCTTTAAAACCTATGCATGGAAAGAAAATCCACATGCTAAGCTATAGACTTAATGGTGTTCAAACAATTCTATTTCTTTTTATTTAATTTAATTCATTCCATCATAACATGCATAACATATAATATTTTTCAAATATAAATATCTTCATTTATTTCCAAGCATAAATAAGCATTGAAAATCAATTTATGAAATATAAGCATGTATCTATTATAATAATCCATATCTAAGTCCACAATGATCAATAAATTGTACAATCAATTACTATCTTCATTTGAAATTCTTTAATCATTAGTCATGCATTTATATTTTTTCCTGTAATTACCCCAAGTAAAGTCTAACATAATTGCATCCTGAGCCAGATAAGCAGGATTTTAAAATACAAGACTGGATTCTCAGAACCTTACGGTCCTTATATATATATATATATATACATATCAAGACTGAGCTCTCGGAGCTATGTAGTTCATAATACAAATCAAATATCTTACACCAGAGCCGAGCTCTCAGAGTCATATTGTCTGATAACATATATCATGACATAGTAGTATTACTAACTCCCCAATTGGCATGTCAATCTTATTACATTCCTCCAATTCCTATATATTTTACTAGAGGCTAGTCTAATTAAATTCCATTGAAATTTAATGATAAAAACTCATAATAGCCAATTCAAGTTATTCCATATTCGGCCAAAGTAAATGTCACAACTTAATGTCATTTTTTTCTTTATTATTGTTTTTAATTTAGCTCATATAACATTCAAGACATATTCATCTTCCAATTAGTCAAAAATAATATGGATATCAAGATTCCAAATTCAAACATAATGTATGCCAATTGGGGAAAATACAAATTATAAGTTCAAAATCCAAATTAATCATATATACTACTTCATTTACAATCCAATTAAATATTTATAAAATTTCATAAATCCCTAATTTTATCTTAAGAACCCTAAATTATCTAATACACAATTTTTAGGGAAAAATAGAATTGCAAGAACACATATCAAATTGATCTCCAAATCTTCAAATTAAACTTCCATATACTTTAGTTTCACCATCAATTCCTTATTCCTTCTCTTTCTCTTTCTCTCTCTCTTTCAATTCATCTTCTTTATCTTCATAATGTTGCATAACAAATTCAATTTCATGCATTTAATTCATTAATACATGCAATTACACCAAAATCATGTACTAAAAACAATAAAAACTCCATCAACTTACCTTAATAATTTTAAGGTACTATTCATCAAAAGCACCCATATACTTTTTCTTCATCTTTTCCCAAACTTTTTGTTGATATAGTAAGTTTAGGGATCTTAGGTTGATTATTTAGTGTTTAATAGTTGATTTGAGTTTAAGGATAGAAAAAAGTTGGCTTGAAAATAGAAGATAGTGAAAGAAAATGGAGAAAAGAAGAGAAGGGTTGTTCTCGGCAATCTTTGGTGAAGAAAAGATGCCTAACATATGTTTAATATCTTCTATGCGAAGATGTTCACTTTTCAAAAGGTCTTCTTGACTGGTATTCAAAAGGTCTAACAATGTATGTATATTGGACCTTTTTAGGCAATTATAGATTGGAGTCAATTTTGATTGGTCAATAAAAATATATTTCAATACTATTTGTTTTTTATTTTTCCTTAGTTTCGTCAATCTATCATGAACAGTAAACAGCGGTAAAGTAACCTTGTGGTAATTTTTTTCTAAATGTAAATCTTCTTCTTCTGCATACAGAAAAGGAATGAATAAATCAATCAAATTTTGTGAGGCTTCATGAAGTGCTTCTTTAGGAGTTAAATTTCCATTTATTAGGTTATAGATTATAAGTTCATAACTCTAGCTCATTCCCATTTTGGGCGGAACAGATCTACTAATTCTTTGATTCTAGTTAGTAAGAGGGATCTTGAACTAAGAAATAGATTCTAGTTATAATATATATAAATATATATATAGAGAGAGAGTATATTTATATAAATTTATATAAATATAAATCAAAGTACAAAAATAAATTATTTTAGATAATTCCTAGTCAAGAATAGACAATAATGAAATAGAATATATTATACAAAACAATCGGGAGACAGCAAGGATTAGATTAAATGTAAAACAAGGATATCTAAAAAAAATAGGAGTAGGTGACAAAAAATGCCATGTGGTCTCTTAATAAATTTTTTTCCAATTTTTTTAAGATCCAAAATTAACTTTAACTTTTAATCCATTCTTTTCTTCTTCTCAATAAAAATACCCATATGAAAAATATCAACCTCATATAAAGACCTTAATTAATATCATTTATTTTCCATTAATATTTTCGGGTTTGCTTTTACCCTTTCTCGGGTCAAACTTTGACCACTGGTCAACTCTTGATCAAACCATCAAGCCGAACTTGTTTTGAACTTAGGGATTTAATTTGACAACTCAAATTAAATCCCTAGGTTGTCCTTGAATAATACTATTCGATGTCAAATAAAATAAAATATAGCTCGAGTCCCAAGTGTCACTAAACCTCGAGATATACTATTCACGACCCAAAAAGTACTATTCATGAAACTGGATTTTTTTTTACCGTTACATATCTTCTTTGCATATTTATTGGAGCTCACATTTCTTTCTTTCAAAAAAACTCATCAAAATGCTAGAAAGAATGTTTAGGAATTTTTTTATGGAGCCACTTGGAGGGAGTGAATGGGTTTGCTAAAGTCAAGTGGTCCAACATTTATTATCCTAAATATTAGAATATTCAGGAGTTAATGACATTAAGGCAACTAACTCAGCTATAATTCTGAAAAGATTATGGCAGACCTTGGAAATAAAACATTTCTTTAGATGAAATGATGGATAGTTATTTCCTAAAGGGTAGAAGTATATGGAAAGTGCAAAAGAGTTTTTCTCATTCTTGGTTCCTTGGTTAGCCTCTAAATCCCAAACAGCTTGTTAAAGCTGATGTATTATGTAGAGTTAGGAATGGTGAGAATTCTTCAATTTGGTATGATAATTAGACATGTTATAGTCAGTTGATTCACCATGTTGGAGTGTTAGAAGCTAGATCACTTGGCAGCTTAGATGATAAGGTCTCTAAGCTGATAGATACTAACAATTGGGCTCTTCCACAAGAACTATTGAGATACAAACCTGCATATTCACCTGACATATTTAAATCTGATAGTTTCTATTGGAAAGGGAAACCAATTGCCAATATGACTAGTAAAGTAACTAGAAAGCTATTGCAACCACTTAGCTCCAAGGTTTCTTGGTACAGTATGGAACAAGTTCTTGAGACCTAAAATCTCATTTCTCCTGTGGTTGATAATGAAAAGCAGATTAAGCACTACAAATAAATTGTATTTCTTGGTTGTAGATGATTGTTGCTCCTTACGTAGGTTCTATGAGGAATCTAAGGAAATTTTGTTTTCTAAGTGTCAACATGCTTCTAGTGTATGGAGAGACATCTAAAGATAATTATGTCAATGGAACTGTAATATGAACTCACTCTCAGATGTCATTCGATGGATGAAATATCATTCTTGTATTCATAAAGACATTTTGGAGATTTATTTTCTTGCTATGGGAACAAGCATTCATGGGATATGAAAGGAAAGGAACAATAGGAGATTCAAAAGCAAATTTGTCACAGAGAAAGAGACTACAACTAGGATTCTACAAATAATCAAGGAAACCATCTTCTTAAGATCTGGGTCAAGGATTTCTTAGTTGTTTAAGTAATAGTCTATTGGTGATTGTAACCTTGTTATTTTAGACGGGTGATTACATTAGTTCTTCCTACTTGGGATTAGTTTGCTAATGGACTTTTTGTAATCTTATCTATTGCTTCTTAATATATTCTTTTAATTTCTCAAAAAAAAAGTGTTACTATTCATACCCTTTTAAAAATATGTTTTAAATATATTTTCCAAACGAATAGATATTCTCATCTCCCAAACCCTTGACAGCATCAAAGAGCTCGATTTATAAACTGATTACTCAGCAGCTCCAACCTTCTCCAGTTATTACTATCGTTTTCTCTCTATGTTTTGAGTAGTTAAAAACTTTTTACCTCTCTTGTTTCAAAGGGTATCCCTTAGAACTTCTTGTAAGATTTAACTTTCATTCTTTATTAATGCATTTTATTCTTTCCTTTTTCAAAAAAAAAACTTGAGAGTGACAATTCTTTTAACAATCTATATTAATGGAAGAGGATATATGCATATTCTAATAAGTGAACGTTAGACAGAAAAATATTTTTCACGTGATCCTTTTAACTAATGATTTATAAAAGAATTTTATGTTATTTTCACATAAGATTTTTGAAGAAAAATAAAGTTATAAGATTGATGTTAATAATACAAAATTATGTAGTTCATAAACATTGCACTTTTTTAGTGATTATTAAATGTTATAAAAAGTCTTTCTAAAGTATATGTTATTGTGGACTATATTTGTATAAGTAAGATGTTCATCACTTTTATTTGGGACATAAGTAGGTGTAGTTCAGCATCACTCTCACAAAATTATTGACTCATCTTTTTATATTAAATATTATTATTTGTGCACATATATTAAGTAATGGATAGATCGATTATTATGTTTCTCTTATTGCATCTTTTTATTTTTTGGGATCAATTAGAATTTTTTGATTTTATACTCTCAAATATATTCGTATTTCTTTCTCTTATAGGGTTTTATGATGATCTTGTGGGAGATATTGTCACCTTTTTATGCATGTTTAACGTGTATCAAGGATTGTAGTATTCAACGGCATATTGATGCCTTCGAATCTCAAGTCATCACACCTTTCAAGTTTGGGCGTGACACATGCTAAGTTTGGTTTGGAATCCTAAGTTGATCTCACAAACTTGCATGCATGCACACCCCTTGGGATTAGGATAGGATGAACTTGCAAGCACACAAACTTTTAATCGCTCGTGTCTCGAAGTCCAAATGAAGTCCTTAAAACTTTTTACTTGAATAAAAGAACTTGTAAGCACTCATGTCTATTGTCAAAATTTAACCCTTTGATTTCAAGACACAATGTAAAGCCAAGTCAACTTTAGATCAAGAAGAATCTCAAACATCATCAATTAAATTCCAGATTTTGAATATTTTTAAATATTTTTATAATATTGAAAAAGACATATAATTCATAATATAAGTGCATGAATTAAAGAAATACAAGATAAAAAATCTTATACTATATTTAGAATCCTAAAAATTATAAAGATAATACTGTAATCTTATTCGACAATAACATTATAAAAGGGAAACTAATGATAAACATATTAAATAAAAAATTTATTTTGTCTTTAGAATCTTATCACAATAATAAAAAATGTTTTAAAAACTAGAATGAAAATTAATTTGATAAGACAAGAAGTTTAAAGTTTAAAAATTCAACTGGTTATAAAAATCATTAAAAATTGAATATAATTAAAGTAGTTGAAATATTATTAAGAAACTTGTCCATAAAAAAGTTGAAGTTTTTTTGAAACAAGATATCATTAAATTATAATTAATTCATTTATTCTAATTATAAAAATTGATTAGTTAAAAGAAATTGACTGGTTAAATAATAAAGCAATTGATTTTTAATAACAAGGGTTATTAAAGTAAATTAAATTGAAAAGTTAGAAATCGAACCTAAAAAAGGATCGATTTAAAATTTTTACAATTGAATTGACCGAACCAATTCGAAATTTTAACAATTGATTAAAGATTTTATAAAGTTATAATCTTATTTGACTATAACTATTAACATCGTAAGAAGTGTCTAATATTTTTTAAAAAATGAAAATATATAATATCCAAATTTTATTTACCTGACGTATTTTTACTATCTTTTCCACTTTTGAAAAATTTTGATGACGTCAATACTATACAATATTTTACGATGTCACCCTCCTCACAAACCAGATTTGCCTTTGGAACGAGCAAAACGTTTACATAACTAGCTACAGGCGGGATAGTTATACACTTATACCAGGTTTGAATTATGATTGTCCAAATCAAATAAGTAGTTTGGTTATGTTCAAATCCTAAATAATCTCATAATTCGACTTTATATACAACTCTTAAAAATAATTCTGCAAGGTATATATCATGTAATGCCTACTCAAGTACTCCTAACTCTACGAAGACAACTAGATTGGTGACTTTTGGTTCTAGCTATCAACAAGCTGCTTCCGTCAACAAAAGGTAACCTGAACTCCTTAACAATTATATTCAGAATTCTGATTCTCCATTCTCAACATGCATATTCAAGGTAACAGATTACATGAACCGATTCTTCATACATCAGAAAACGTAAACATCTCTTATCTGTCAGAAAAACGAAAGATGAAATCTTTTTGCAGATTGACCTAGCGGTAGAGCAACGTCCTGAAAGTGACAAGAAAATTGCAAAATACATAAGTGGTTCTGCAAATAGTATAAATCCTGAAAATACTCCTGAAACTAAGGAACCTGCTGAGATCATTAGCTTATTCTTTGTTGTACGATGGAGTTTTAAAAGGATGGAAATTATAGGAAAGTTATGAAGTGGGATTTTCCATGTTGTTTGGTTTCTATTAATAGTCAGGTTACCGATTCCAAATATTCCCGTACTAATAGACATGTGATCAAATTGACATCTGTAACACTACACTTGAATGTAGAATTTCGTGTCTCACGCTTCTCCATTTGACTTATGCATGCGAATCCTAGCTGCCATTCCCTCCATTATCCTTTTGTTCTGCTTGATTTGTGAAAGGAAATTTGACAGGACTAACTTAGACATCTGTGACATCCAAGTTTCTGCACGCATCCTTCAACAGGTGAACCATCCCACCCATTTAAAGAAAGAAGGTTAACTTGACGTTTTTCTGTTGTGTTGTTTGATTTGTGGAAGAGATGAAAAGAGATGAGGATATGGGGCCACATCATCGTGGAGATGAGTTTCAAACAGATGATGAAGAAAACCAAGCGGAAAGGGTTTGTGAAGATGATTCTGAAACTGACTCAGGGGATAAGATAAGTCCTTCTCGGTGCCAGTCTCGTATCAGTACTGATTCTGAGACTCAAATATGGCCCCAGAGTTACAGGTAACTTAACCTTGTAACTGTTTTCTTTTATCAGTTAAATCCGATTTCTGCGTTTAATTAACTAAACGCAGAGTTATTTAACAATGTATCTATACCAAATCTTAAGCTGGGAAGGTAAAACTTAAAGACACTCCCAGTGGATATTCCGAGAGTTTTAACTTTAATGAATAATTGTGCAGGGAGTCGATGGACATGGTCAGTGTGACCCCTCCTTCAATTAGTTTCTTAAAAGGGACTAATGCGACTGGAATAACTAGTTCTTTCACATACAAGAGGAGTCAACTTTCTGATTCCAATTCTCCTCTAAGTAGACCTTTCCTTCGCGAACACATTTCTGACAAGGAATTTCCTAACTCAACTCTACCAGAGGATGTGTCTGCATCGCATCGATCACATTCAACTTGTAGTGAATTTTCTCAAGGAGAAAATAAAAGTTCCCTTGTTCAAGCAACCATCAATGGTATGAAGTAAAATTTGTTTAAACATACGTTTTATTTCTGTTTCTTGTTCTTCTGTAAACAGCTTAATTGTCAGAAGATATCAGTCCATTGAATTTTAATGAAATGCAGGTAGGGTAATGGTGCGTGCAGATGAAAAACTGACTTATCTGTTCATGTTTTTTTGTGAAGGAACAAATGTACTGTGTGGTATATCACTACTAACAACTCCATATGCGCTCAAAGAATCAGGGTGGTCAGGAATCATATTGCTCTCGATCATAGCTATCATCTGTTACTATACTGCGACTTTATTGAGGAAATGTTTGGAAAGCTCTCCTGGACTCCATACTTACCCCGATATAGGGCAGGCAGCTTTTGGTAGGCCAGGTCGCATAGCGACATCAGTAAGTCTGAAAAACTGATAATATATGAGCAAACATAACACTGTTCTTTGTTTAGTAGTTACATTCGCTTGATTACAATCAGAAGTCCAAGCTGTTTCAGTCAAAAGAACTAACAGTTGTTCCTTTTTTTTTTTTATTCAATGCAGATACTGTTGTATCTTGAATTGTATGTGAGTGCAGCAAATCTTTCCCGTATTTTCACATCTCTTTTGTGTATTCTGGTGTTTTGTTCATGTTACTAAACTTTAGCTTACTTTTGTAGGCAGCTTGTGTGGAGTTCATAATCATGATGGCTGATAACTTGTCAACTGTCTTCCCAAAAACGAGCATGAACTTCGCCGGCATGCACTTTGATTCAAATCAAACATTTTCCTTAATATCAACTCTTGTTGTTCTTCCAACCGTCTGGCTCCGAGACCTTAGTTTACTATCATATCTTTCAGGTTCCTGGCCATATTCCCTTTTCTTACATCCTGAGCTCCCATTTATGTCCTTAATTTTGAAACAGTTATCTAGATTTGTTAACAGGTATAGCAGCTGATCTTTTATGGCTTTTTGATTCAGTTGGAGGACTAGGTGCATCAGCTTTGCTGGGTCTTTGCTTGTTATGGGTTGGAGTGGTGGACAAAGTCGGATTCCATCCAACTGGAACAATTCTAGACCTTGCAAATTTACCTGTTGCGGTTGGAATTTTCGGGTTTGGTTTCTCAGGTCATTCAGTTTTTCCAAATATATACACTTCCATGAAAGATCCATCTAAGTTTTCGTCAGTTCTACAAACCAGGTCAGTTAAACTCCCTTGACTTCAAATATAAGCTCCCTCGTGTCGTTTTCTTTACTTACATTTGTTCAGCTTAGCCTTTACTTTTGACCTATCCTTGCTTCTTACAACTGCAACTATATTCTGACCCAATATGAGTGTTAAGGATTCGATCGCTTTGGTAACCAATGTTTTTTATTCTGCAGCTTCATATTTGTTTGGTTTCTAAACGCTGCAGTAGCAGTATGTGGCTATCTGATGTTTGGTGACTCAGTCAAATCTCAGTTCACTTTAAACATGCCTAGCGAACTTTTGGCTTCAAAAATTGCAGTCTGGACCACGGTAAGACGAAGAACTCGTTTAAATTTCTTGTCTTATTTAGATAATTTCTCCGTTTTATAGATGAATAATTGAAAGATTGATTTAAAACATTACAATATATGACTTAATACTCGGTTTTGTCCAAGTTTTGCAGGTTGTGACCCCCATGGCAAAGTATGCATTGCTTATTACACCTGTTGCATCGAGTCTGGAGGAACTAGTCCCTTCAACTCAGCTGAATCCTTATTTTGTTTCGCTAGTCATTAGAACGATATTAGTAATTTCAACTTTAGTTGTTGGACTGACATTGCCCTTCTTCGGTAAGAACTGTTCCAATCATTCTGTATTTCAACTTTAGACGTTTCTCTGGTAACATAAGAGTCTAGTAAGGTGTAGAACACCCCAAGATTTAACTCTAAAACACAAGGACAAGTTCTTTAGTGACAATCTCTTATGTTTTATTTGGTACAGGCTACCTGATGGCCTTAATCGGATCTTTACTTGCAATGATTGTTGTAAGTTCTATCTTAGTGGAAAATTCTCAATCCTTGATTCTCAAAAAGCTGCAGATATTGATATAATGAAATTGTCACGTACTTATTTCCTGTCAGGCTGTTATCTTGCCATGTGTATGCTATCTCATCATACTCCACGAACATGTGAACAAGTTGCAGGTAAATTATCAGATCCTTGTTCACCAAATTCATGTAATGTATTATAAAAGAAATGGTGATTATGAATCTTTCTCTCTTTCTCCAGACCATGGCTTGCTTTTTCACCATTAGTGTGGCAGTGATCTGTGCTTGTTTTGGCACATACTCAGCAATCTCAAGGATAGCTGGAGAATTCACCTGATTGAGGAAACATAACACCCGAAACAAGAGCAAGACTATCCTTGAAGCAGGTCACGTTTACAACTCAATGATTGCCAGGAATCAAATGGAAAATATACAAAAAAGAAAAGAAGAGAGAAAACAGCAACAAGAAGAGGTGTTTCACGTAGAAACCACCACTTGTATACTTTTGTAAAGTTTGCAATGGCAGGAAGATATTGTAAGTTGTCTTGAGTCTTTTCCAGGGCGCTTTCTTATCATCACACTTCTATTGGTTATATCCACTTTGATCTTTTGTGCTTGTCAAACATCTCATTAGGTATATGTAAGTCGAGAAACATTATATTCTAATGCTTGTACCACGTACTAATAGGTTTTATGGAATGTAAGGCCACAATGGCTAGCGAAATTGAGCACTTTTTGCAGAATATATTACCTCGTTTCAGTGTGTTTTCCTTCCATGTGTAGGAAATATTTAGAGTGCAGAGAGTTATGTAATTTCGTAGAACTACAACAAAATCCATGCCAGGCACTGCATGGGATATTGTAACCCTTGGGGATTGCCTACATTTAATCAAAATTTCTGTTGAACTTTTTTTTTTTGAAATTTAAAACTGAGATTATATTTCCAAAGTTGAAACTTATATACAATCTTTTACAAGGATATCAAAAAGAAATCAAAATTCGTGTTGAACTTGAACTTGGAACAAGTTAATTTTCCTTTCTTAAGCAGCTTTAATTATGGTGTAATACGAGAAACTTATTCCAAGCTTTGACCACTGATCAATAACATCAGTACCCTTGCTTAGAAACTCCTTAAAGCTCACCATAACCCTCTCTTAACTAACGCAGGTTCTCTCGCTATTCAATATCCAAGTGGTCTCCATTCTCGGAAACATGACAACCCCTGTTGCAGCTACCAGACTAAAAATTTCAAACCACTGTGCTTGACATGACCTTCTATTCTACATTTTTGTTTCATAATTTTGTTCAATGAATGCGGATAGCAAATCTATGGGTTGCATTGTATGGTTTAAGGCTTCAAATTTGTGTACACAAATAAGGAGATATATGTGAATAATGTAATACTATTGAATAACATCTGCAAATGTGTTATAGTCCCGAACTTCAGAGCGAGTTACAAGGCAATTAACCACGAAATCAACCTGCAAATTAGGAAGGAGATTGCGTTTCTTTGATTTTCTTCCTTTTGAACCTATGATATATGTAAATGTACAAGGGCTCGTTAGAGAGAACCCTTCGATCTCGTACTTAAGATTGAAGATAAAATTTTTCCTCCTTCATTCTCATTCCAGCTTGAAATTTAAAATAATCAAATGATAACTTCCTCCTTCTAATAAGGAGCCACTATCTACATGACTGAGAAAATGACCAGAAAAAAAGGAACAAGTGTTTAAAAAATTGAAATAAAAAAATCTGCAATAGCTGGAATATTTGACTTCTTCAACTCTTTATCTTCAAGCCACCTCGCCTCTGATAAATCAGTCCTTTGGAGAATTTGTCTTTGCAAGATCCTGCCACGTTTTTGCCCATATTCACAACCTTGCCACACTCACAGCAGTATAAGGATGGGAGAGGGGAAGCAGATGAGCATATTTGGCAAAGTGATCAACAACAACTAACATTACATTTTTCCCTTGGGAGGGTGGAAGTCCTTTAATGAAATCCATAGAAATATCGGACCAAATCTGAAGAGGAACAGGTAATGGTTGTAAGAGTTCGGCAGGATGTAAATGCTCGAATTTATGTTGTTGACAGGTTGGGCATTGTTGCACAAAAGCTCGTATGGCCGCTTTCATTCCTAACTAGTGAAAATCTTGTGCAATACAGTGAAGAGTCTTCTGGTAGCCTTCATATTGATTATTATGGAGTTTGGTTAGGATAGAGGTGACAAGAGGAGATGTTGGCAGCAAATAAACTCTTTTTTGAAAAAGACCAAGCCATCCTTGTAAGTCCATAGTCCCACGGCTTCCTCTTGTTGAATCTGTTTGATAAGTTGCTGTGAGGAGTCAGATTGCTTGACTTCTTCCCGAATTGAGTTGAAGAGAAGAGATTGCAGCATCGTTACAGTGGTGATAGCAAGTTGATCTTCCCATTGACGTGAAAATGCATCTGTCACCTTGTTGCTCTTGCCAGCTCAATATTTAACCGTAAAATCAAAACCCATTAATTTGCTTAACCAGTGCTGTTGTGGAGAAGTAATTATGCGTTGCTTTAGCAAAAATTTAAGACTGTAATGGTCTGTGCATATTCGAAATTGTTGCCCCCACAAATAAGCTCGCCAATGGCACACCGCCTTTGCTAAACCAATGATCTCTTTCTCATAAGCTGGGAGGCCTTTGTAACGGGCAGCAAGGGGTTGACTGTAATAGGCTATTGGTCGGCCCTCTTGTTGCAAGACTGCTCCTATGCCTGTATCTGAAGCATCACACTCCAAGACAAATAAGTTATGAAACTTGGGAAGTGCTAATACTAGAGTGTTTGTCGTAGCCTTTTTTAGTTGCTCAAATGCCAAAGTAGCTTCAGCCGTCCATAGGAAGGCATTTTTGCATAGCATAGCAGTTAATGGAGCTACAAAGGTACCATAATTCTGAACAAATTTCTGATAGTACCCTGTAAGCCCTAAGAAGCTTCGTAGGCCTCAATTGCCTCAACACCCCTTGATGCCTCAGTCTCATACATCTCATCTTCAAATGACTCAGCCCTACACATCTCAGCTAGGATTAACTCATCAAATACATCACCAAGCCACACAAACACCAATGTCCAACTTATCAAGCCAACAACCTCAAATTACAAACCTGATGAACAACTCCTTGCGATATCCACAATCAGAAACTCACACAAACCCTCAAAGCAACTTGCTAAACATTTCAAGCACTCAACCTAGACCTTCACAAACCAAAAACCTACCAAAGAAAACCATAATAGAAGAGAGTGTATTTGTGAAAAAAACCTATCAAGTCGTGGAAATAAACCCTGCTGATAATGCTTATATAGCTGAAGAGAAAAATGAGAAGAAGAGTGAGTGGCTAATAGATAGTGGTTGCTTTAACCACATGACAAAGAAGAAGGAAGCATTTGTAGAGAAGGATAATAGCATTAATGATGTGGTTAAAATAGGAAATGGGGAAATCTTACCTGTTATATGGAAAGGGGCTATGAAGTTAGGAACAAAGGCTAGAAGCTTGATGAAGTCTATTACATACTCGAACTTGATCAAAACCTAATAAGTGTTGGCTAACTCTTGGAGATGAATTATAAAGTGTATTTTGAAGAAGGAATGTGTAGAATTTTCAATGCAGAAGGTGAGCTGATACACAAGATTCCAATGGTGAATAGAGTTTTCAAAATAAGAATGGCAGAAGTAGAGGGAGCATTTGCCGCAATGCCAGTGATTGAATTAACACAATTGTGGCATAAGAGGTATAGACATGCAAGCCTTGATTATATAATTGAAATGCAGAAAAAGGAGTTGGTAGTGGGATTACCTCAGCTGAGTAATAAGATGAAGAGTGTATATGAACCATGTGCCAAGGGGAAGAGTCATGTCTTACCTTTTCTAACAAGTGCCTGGAGGGTCACAGAGAGACTACAATTGGTGCACACTGATGTTTGTGGACCTATGGACACACTATCAGCTGGAGGGAGTAGGTGTTATGTTGAGTTTATTGATGATGTATCAAGGTATTCATGGATTTACTTTATGAAGAGCAAAGATCAAGTCTTTGGGTTGTTTAAAGTGTGGAGGGCAGAAGCTGAAAGTCAATGTGGAAATAAGGTGAGATGTTTGAGAAGTGATAGAGGAGGAGAGTATGTTTCGAATGAGATGAAGAATTACTTTGAAAGGGAAGGCATATTCCATAAATTTTCGGTAGCATACTCACCACAACAAAATTGAGTTTCAGAAAGAAAGAATAGAACCATAGTAGAGATGGCAAAATCAATGATGTTTGGGATGGGAGTACCAAGGAAATTCTGGCCTGAAGCATGCTTTACAGCAGTGTATCTGTAAAATAGATTAAAGACTAGATCATTAAAGGAGAAGACTCCATTTGAAGTCTAGTTTGGGGTCAAGCTGAAGGTACAACATTTAAGGGTGTTTGGATGTATAGCCTATATGCATGTTCCTGAAGCTAAGAGAACTAAGCTGGATGAGAAAGCAATGAAGGGAATGATGATGGGATATAGTGCAGAATCTAAAGGATATAGAATTTATAGTCTTGAAACCAAGAAGATGTTTGTGTCTAGAGATGTGAAATTTGATGAAAATGAAGGATGGAAATGGGGAGAGTCTACAGTCAAGATGTCAGGAGGAGTGGACATTGAAATACCATTGAATGAACCAGTTGTTGATGAGGTTATGGGAGAAGGACCACATGATGAAGTGATAGCAGCTGGAGATTCCAATAATTCTGAAGATGAAGGAAATCAAGGGGAGACATCTCGACCAGAACAAAAGAATTCAAACAATTCAGGAGAAGAAGGGAATCAGAAGGAGTTTTTGCCAAGTCCTAAAAATGATGAATTAAGCTCGGAATCTCAAGAGGAGACATCAAGCTCAGATAGTGCTCACAAGATAAGAGACTTGGCCTCAATTTATAATGAAACTAACCCTTTGTTTGATTTCAGGTACAATGATGTAGATGAAGAAGAAACAGATGATGCTTTAACAATTGTTGAATGTGCATTACTTGCGGGAACAGAACCAAAATCATATAAGTAAGCTATCAAGAAAGGGGTGTGGCAAAGCTCAATGGATGAAGAAATAAAGGCCATTGAAGAGAATGGAACATGGCTGTTAGTTGATTTACCAAGTCCAGAAACCAAGGCGGTAGACTCAAAGTGTATCTACAAGGAGAAGTTGAATCCGGGTGGTTCAATCAATAAACACAAAGCAAGACTTTTACTGAGGGGATATACGCAAGAGTATGGAGTAGATTACACCGAGACATATGCACCAGTGGCAAGATTGGATACTGTGAGGTTGCTGTTGGCTTTGGGAGCAAATAATGGATGGAAAGTGCATCAAATGGATGTGAAGAATGCATTTCTAAATGGAATGCTGGATGAGGAAGTGTATTTAAAGCAACCTGAAGGATATGTGAAAGAGGGACAAGAACAGAAAGTGTACAAGTTGGTGAAGGCTTTATATGGCTTGAAACAAGCTCTAAGAGCTTGGTATTCGAGAATTAACAATTACTTGATGCAAAGAGGATTCAAGAGAAGCAAGAGTGAAGCTACACTTTATGTTAGATTTTGTGCTGAAGGAAAATTGATCTGTTCATTGTATGTTGATGATTTGCTAATAATAGGAACTAAAGACAAGCTTGTGGTAGAATTCAAGGAGTTAATGAAGTCAGAATTTCAAATGACAGATCTAAGGGAGATGAGGTACTTCTTAGGTTTGGAAATAGAGCAAAGGGAAAATGAGATCTTCATTCATCAAAGGAAATATGCAAAGGAGCTCATTGAAAAGTTTGGTTTGAAGGATAGTAGTAGCATGACAACTCTCATAGAGCATCAGCTGAAGCTGGAGGCTACAAAACCAGGTGAGCAATTTTATGTAACTTATTATAAGAGCATGATTGGATCTTTAATGTACTTAAGTGCATCAAGGCCTGATATTGCATGTGTTATAAACATTATGGCTGGTTTTAGTCATAATCCTTCAAGACAACATGCCTTGTATGCTAGGAGAATATTGAGATATGTGAAGCATACTATTGACCATGGAGTTTGGTATGGAAGAGGTGAAAAGGTAGGGTTGTATGTGTTTAGTGATGCAAGTATGCTGGAAGTAATGAGTGCAAGAGTAGAAGTGGGTACAGTTGTAGTTTGGGGTATAGTATTTTTGCTTGATGTTCAAAGAAGCAGAGGAGTGTAGCATAATCAACAGTTAAGGCCGAATATGTGGCAGTAAACATGACTGCCAAACAAACCCAATGGTTGAAGAAAATTCTGATGGATATAGATGAATTGAAGGAAAAATATGTGATAATTTATTGTGATTCTAGTGCTACCATTTCAATGGCTGAGAATCCATCTGATCATATGAGAACTAAACATATGAAGGTAAAGTATCATTATGTCAGGGAATTGATTGAAAAGAAAGAGATTAAGATGGCGTTCTGTAGGACAAGTTTCCAATTGGCAGACATATTCACCAAAGTTTTGCCAAGATGGAGATTTGAAGCCTTGAGAAAATTGATAGGTATTCAGGCTCCACAAAACAAAGGGGGAGCTGTTGAATTGTGTTGTTTCATAGAGCCTGCTATACTGAAGCTAGCAGAAGATTTAGCTGCATCAGTCAAGGTGAAGAAGAAAGGAAGACTGAAGAAGAAGGTTCCCAAGCTCCAAAGAAGCTAGAGATGATGGTCTTGGGAATAATGCAGAAGTATATGGATCAAAGGAATAGAATTCGGATGAATGGAGCTCAAGGCAAAAAGGAAGATGGAAAAGGTGAGGGAAGGTGCTGTGAAGATTTCAGGCT
>JANZXP010000004.1:31594026-31610541 GCA_027576715.1 Erythroxylum flavicans | reverse complement strand
TTGAAATGAATCTAAGTGCCAATAATTTCTGAACTACCTAGATAAGTTACAAATGACAAAAATCCTTGAAGTCTGCCGAAGTTTTGCAAAGATTACTGTTGATCTGCTTTTTCTTCACCTGAGGAGTGGAAAAATAGTAGGGTGAGTTAGGAAACTCAGTGGCTAATACATTTATAGCCAGCGATAGCGAACCACACACAAGCTATATATATATATATATATATATCACTTACTAAACTTAACAATCACATTTAAAATTTAAGACTTTCATACATATTTGAACACATCACCACATAATCCAACACATATTTTTCATTCAACCATCACAAAAATATCACTCAAGTATTTTCCATATCCAACAATTTATGATGCAATGCAAAAACAAAATGGCTCGAGAGAATCTCATAGAACGAAATAGTAAAACTGAAGTTTACACCATCAACGAAATGAGTCCATTTTTTAGAGCTTATATGCCACAAGCGGGCAGCCGGGAAAAGACTTTAAGTCGACGTGCACGGGGCGAACGAAATGATATCTCTCTTACTCACATAAACAGATTTCAGATGTATACATATCAAGATCATATTTTTCATGCTTCTAAATTTTATGTTTTTCCTTAGCATAAAATAACACAATTAAACAAACAAACATGATATAAATTCAAGGAATATTTTTCCCACTTTCACAATGAGTCAAGACAAACGTTTATACATTTTTCCCATATTCACAATGAATCAAAACAAACATTTATAGCATTCATACACAAAAATATTTTTGCTCATTATCACAAAATTATAAACATATTACCCACCTAATTTGGTTGGAAATCCAAACTCAACTGTGCCTTTCCTCTTGCTCTTGGATAGGGTTTTCTTAGTTTCCTAAAATAAACCAATTTCTCATTCAATTCACATTCAAATGGAAATTCATAAAACTTTAATAATCAAGAATAAACAAAAATTGAGCCTAGACTTAACTTACCTATAGTAGATCTAGGCTAGACGACAACTAAATTCTAATTTAGAAATCCATAAAAAAATCAAATGGGTTTCTCTTCTTCTCTTCTTTCTTCCAATACTAACTCATTTTTGGTGTTGACGTGCGAAAATTTCAAAAGTTTTCATGACTTTGTAGCTGCTGTCTTTATTGTTGATTTGGTGCAAAAAGCTTCGTTAGTTGTCTTAGTTGTTGCAGCTTTATTGGATTAACGTTTCAGTGATGAAACTTTTGTTGATTTGAGACATTTTATGGTTGCTGTGCGTGGGATGTTTCAATGACTATATCGAATATTCATAGCAGATTTCTTGGTTGACAACTTTTCGTTTTTTGGTTGAAGAATCGACATATTTAGAGGAGTTGCTTTTTATCTCAAGTATTTTCATTTATGTTGAATTTTGTTTAGTCACTTGAGTTGATTATTTTATTTTGTTTTCTTTAAACGTTGCTTGAGAAAATCTTCTATTGAGATTAGTACGAGATGGTCGTATTATTGGGTATGAAATTCTTTTACGAGCAGTGAGGACGAGGGATAGTGTCAAGGGTTGAGTGGTGTTGACTCAATAAAACCTTATATAAAACTATTATTGTTAGTGAAAGAATTAAGCTGAGTGAGAACCTCGCAGATGTAGTCAAGGTATGCCGAACTGTGTTACCAAATTTCGGTGTTGATCTGTTTAATGTCATATTTATTTTTCTATTTTCGTTTATGCTGAAAAATTAACCGTTGATAATATAGTTATTTTATATCTAATAACCGACAGATACAATTACAAGTAACTGCGGCAAAACCTTATAATTAACTACAGTCAAAGCGAAGTTCTTGCGAAACTACACCTCTACGGTTTTTTCAGAAAGCAGCAAAGTGATTTGAACAAGTAGGCCTTGTTTTTTCAATTACCTGAAGTAGCAAAGAATTACTTGACCTGTCAGGCTCATTTTATATTTCTTGTCTCAGTCTACCTTGTTGAAAACGGCGACTCTTAAGGTTTTCTGCTTTGTTTTCTTTTGTTTCTTTCAGCTCTCCTGCCGGTTACGAACTCAACTCCCACAATATTGAGTTAAACAAGAAAAGGAAGTTACAGGGTGATCAATTAGGCTTGCCTATACCAAAACATAAATGCTGGGGTCATCAGTTGCCTGCTGAACCTCTAACAAGAGTCGAGGGAAACCAAGAAATAGAAGACTTCTTCAAACATGATCTGGAAAATGAAAATTAAGATAGACTAGCTATTGAGTACGATTGTAGTCATGAATCACCAAAAGATAGCAACAGTTTTGTGGGGGATTCTGAATTTGTTTTGTCTTTATGTGGCGATTCTAAATTTGATTCAGACGTCTCAAAGATGTGGTCTTCTGATGCGCCCTCCACTTCATCATTCGGCTTTGGCTGCAGCAGTTCTACAATTACTCAGTCTTCTTCTGATTACACAACCAGAACGAGTGTTGGCAAGGAGGATGCTTGTGTGGGAGGAAAGCTTGATCCTATAGATCTCAACCATGGATTTCAAATCACTCATTATCATGGGGATTCCGTCCTAAAATTTGGAAGCAATGCAGATTATACTTACCCAGAATGTGGAAAAGAACTCATGGACTTGTATAGAGATGAAGAACTCGAGAATGCTCTTCATTCCAACACACTGAATCCAAATATTTATGTCCTTTCCTCTGGGAGATAGAGACTTAATCAAGGTAATTTGGAGGGGACCATTATACTTTTTGTTCCTTGGATGCTACATGGCTTGAATAATTTTCTAGATAAGTTCAGTTTCTTTTATTAATATAACATGTAATTTCTTTGATTTCAGATTCTCAGCCAGCCACCAGGAAACCAAAAATTGATCAAGAATTCGAGCAATACTTTTCTACGCTTATGCTGTAACTGGATAAAGCCCGGCACAACCCTCCAGATGTGTATATGACCAATAATAGTAAAGATGAAATGTAAAAATGGCATGCTCATTGTTATCTTCTTGTAGGAATAATGAAATGAAGAGTTTGGCTTTCATCACCTTCAGACTTCTTGCGGTTATACCGTCCCGATGAGCTTTTTTGAGAAGAAAGAAAAAATGCAGGTCTTAATTGGCATTCTGACAATTCTGCTAAACCATGTTTGAAGCAGTTTCACATTCTGTATTGATGTGGAGTAGAATACAATGATCTAAGTCCAGCTAGCTAATGCCATTTTTATATTGTTGGATGCTTTTTCTTCTTTAGACATTTTGCCTATTCTTTTATTTGTCATAGCAATCGAAAATTAGAATGAAACTGATCATGTTACTATTAAGTGGTATTAGGTGACAAAGAGTACGTAAAAGGAGCTATAATTCAACAAAAAGAATTCAATTTAAATGCACCAGTCGGAATCAAACTTGGGTCCGTACCGTGACAAGGTACTATTCTACCACTAGACCACTGGTGCCTTGTTGAGTCACTCTCAATAATTAAATTAATAAGATACTTACTTTCATTAAAAGCAAAACAATGATAATGGAAACTAAGTGGAATGAAGAGGAAGAGCCAATTTAAGTTAGAAAGTGAAAGGTGGAAGAAATCTTATGACAATGACCAATCAAAACCAACTTATTAACAATTGAAGAAACAAAAAATCAACACAACCCCTTTTTTTGGGGTCTCTTCATTTCCCAAACACTCCCCAAAAGAATCTCTTAAATTAACAATTAAATTAAATAAACATCACAAAATTAAAAGTACACTTTCTTTGAAAAAACGAACTAAAAATGTTCAAGAAATCAATGCTTTGATGCCACTCCGGATCAATGGTCAGTCAAACTCAACATTGTGGAAGATCAGAAGGTGGTGGGGGTAACTTCTGATTTTGTTGCGGACCATTCAATACCACCCATGCCATTCTCAGTCCCCAGCTGGTATGCACATCAAGGTGGCAATGCATAAGCCACACTCCTGTTTAATAACAGCAAATCATATGTTAGTTATTTGGAAAAACATGGTTTTAGCAGAAATTTATGATTCCAGACCTGGATTATCTGCGAGGAAGCGTATAGCAATCCAACCACCGGCAGTAACACCTGCAGTGTTCCTCTCAACAGGGTCAACAAGATTAAAGCTCCTAGGGTCTTTGTTGGGATCATAATTACCAAAACCTTGTCCAACAACAAAGAAGTTGAATCCATGCAAATGAAGGGGGTGGCTTTCTGCACCAAGAATGCTCGTGTCCTGCAACACCAACTCCACACTTGTGTTGAACTTGAGAACCAAAGCTTTTGTCCCGTTAGTAACCATAGTATTGTTCGGTGGTGTACCCGTATAATTAAATGGCATTAATGGGTTCTGAGGAAAATCTGAGGTGAAGACACCATTTGATCGTCCAAAGAAGTATGATTGCAGAAGAGGAACAGTTGGCAGTGGAAAGGAGATATTGTTAACGGAAGCAGCAAATTTAGTTCCATTAGGTCCTTGACAAGTTGTGTTCTGATCACAAGGGTGGGTTCCAAGTCCAACTGTGAAGAAGAATCTCCTGTCAACAGTTTGTGGTACAGTGGCAGTGAAGTTACTGTTGTTTAAGCTACGAAATTTCCTGGTGAAATTAGCCACGAAGCTTGTAGAGTTGATCGGGGGCAATGTTGGTTTGAAGGTTGGAATCTTTTTGTGATGGACTGATGAAGGACGCTTGTATTCGAGTATTCCTGCGGTGGACGTATTGTCAAATGTTCCTCTGCCAGTGAAGTAAGGTCTAGTGGCCATCAAAAAGGTGGCATTAGGAAAATGAGGTTTGGTTTTGAGCAGAACGTTGGTGGTTTGGCCTGGTGTTATGAGGAGCGTGTCGGTGTCGAAAGGTTTGACATAGACAGCGTCAGCTTCGACAACGGTGAGACTGTGATTGGCGATGCTGAAGAAGAGCTCTTCATTGAGCGCAGCATTGATAAGTCGGAGAAGGTATGTTTTTCCTGGCTTTACCTTTAGCTTGAAGGTGTCTGTAATCATCAGGAAGAGTCAAGAACCTATATATTACGTGTGTAAAGGCTAACTGAAACACTATACCTGGAGAAGAACAGTTGTAGAAAGGTCCAGGAAGGCCATTAATGGTATATGCATCAGAAACATTTGGACCTCCTCCAGTCCGAAGAGCTTGGGCAATGACAGCCTCAGGGTCAACATTAAACCACTCTCCTGAAACCCAAATGCAAGAGATTTAAGATCATACATATCCAAAAGTTTATGATCAATGTTTTACACATAAAAACTTGAGTTTTTACCCAAAAGTATGGGAACTTCCTTGTATGGTTTCTCAAAGGGGTAGGATTCATTAAGACTGGGAAGAATAATAATGGGTCCGTAGATAGATGATCGTAGCCATGAAATGTGAGCATGCCACAGGAGTGTTCCTCTCTGCCCAGTGATTGTGAAGTTGTAAGTATATGACTGCCCATTTTTTATTGGACATTGTGTGACGTAGGCAGGTCCATCAGCCCAACAGGTTCTGAGCTGCCTCACTCCATGCCTATACAACCGTAACATTGTTGGTTTCTTGCAATGTAAGAGATTACTATAATTAAACTAGTGATCCATTTATTTTCTTTTCTTACCAGTGAATGCTAACGTTGTAGGAGACATGATTAACTACCTTAACGACAACTCTGTCACCTACTCTCGCTACCAACCGAGGCCCTGGGAGCTCGCCATTCACTGTCACAACACTCCTTGTGTTGCATAGTCTTGTGATGTTTTTGTACACGATCTATAATTCAAGGAAGATGGAAAAAGAAAACATGATTAGATATAGAAAATATAGAAACAAAAGGTGAAACCAAGTCCAGGTTTCCTTTAGGAATGTACATTGAAAGTGTAATGCCTTGTGATGCCCATTGTAGTTTCTGGCAATAGGAATAAAACGTTCAACTGAAGCAGCAAAGCTGAAGTGGTAACAAACAAGGAAAGACGATGGTCACCCATCTCTCTCTCTTTCTCTTTGTCTTAGTATTTGTTTGGTGAATAAGAAAGTAAGGCAGTGGATGTGTAAAGTGTGGGAAAGTGAGTGATTATATAGAGAGGAGATTAGGTGACATCTACAAGGTTATCTTTTAGAACACAAGGAATGTTTTTGGCGTTGAAACTAACTCCGCTTAAAGATATGGTAGAGATTGTCACCTTTTAGTTTTGTCTCTTGAGCTTTGCTTTTCTTTGGTTAAGCTTAATTTTAAAGTGTTCATTAAGCAAGGTTTTTCTTTGACTACATGAACATAATTTTGATTGCTTGCATAACCTATCCTAATTGGGTCTCCAATTATAATATGAAATTAGCTAATGAATTGGAATTGGTTTATTTAGATTTTATTATGGATATTTGAAAGTTTATTAATACAAATTCAAAAAATAATATAATTTTTCTATCATAAGAAAATAAATTAGGTTATTTTATTTTATTTTCAAAACTAAAAATTAGGATTCGATAAAAAAAGATTAGATTATAGTCTTGATCTATGGAAATACTTAGTATGATTCAATTATATGATTGATTTTTTATGGTTATTAATAGTCATTTTTAATAAAAAATTTATTTATTAAAATTTTATTTCGATTATTTATAATAAGAATAATTAATGAAGGTGATCCTTGTAGTAACTGGTAAAGTTGTTTTTTTGTGACCAAAAGGTCATGGGTTCGAGTCATGAAAACAATCTCTTTGTACTAAATGCAAAAGAAAGGCTACGTACATTGATGACCCTTCTACAACTCTCGTGAAGAAAGGAGCCTTATGCATTGGGACATGTTGTATTTGTGTTTTTTTTAAGGATTAAAACTATTTCTTACGTCCAAATGTTTTACTAATCACTGTTAAAAATTGCTTATAAATCTATTTCTTACCTCCAAATTTTTTAAGCAATGATTAAAAAATTCAACCGATTTGGCTAATTCAACCGTAAAAATCTTGAATAATTTATCTTTTTGATTTAATTTTTAACTTTCTGGTTCGATTTACTTTAATAAATATTATTTTTTAAAATCAAATTTTTATTTAACAATATTTTTTAATTAAATTTTAAATTTTTAATAAATAAAAATAATTTCTTTCAATTATATTTTAAATTTTAGTTAATTTTATAACGTACAAACTTTTAAATTTTAAATTTTAAATTTTTATCTTATAAACTGTATCACTTTTAAAGCATTAGTTTTAAGGTCTATTAAATTCCGGCTAAGGCATGATTGTACTGGTACTCTATTCACTCTTCCCAATTGCTTTGGTCCAAGAAGGCATTTTTGGATCATAGATTGCCTTTTGGATGAATTATTTCAGATTTCAATAATGTCGCCTCAAAGTACAAATCCCCAAAAAAAAGCTTGGAAAGAGAATCGCTTTTCCTTTTACTTTGTTTATATTAAACGGCTTATTTAAAACTCAAATTTACTTCAATCGTTTAACTTTATTATTAAATATTAAGATATTAGGTAAGATATATTATATGTGTTAGCTGTTACAAGCAATGTTTTAAAAACTCAACTAATTAACCGTAAAAAGTTTGAACTATCCCACTTTTTTATTCAAATTTTAATATTTTGGTTTGATTATTTAAATAATTTTTGTTAAGAATCAATAAAATTATTAATTAATTAGTTAATTTTTGTAAATTAATAAATTCTTATAAATCAAAATAAAATAATTAATTTTTATTAAAAAATTTATTTTTCAATTAAGCTTCAAATTCTTTGATAAGTAAAAATAATTTCTTTTAATATTTCAAAATTTTAATTTTATTTAATCTTTAGACTGTTTTATAATAGTCGAATACCGATCAAACCTTTTAAACCTTAAATCTCTGATCTTAGTGGTTTAATTTTTAGTTTAGTTCTTAAAATATTGATTAAAAGTTAGAACAATTCCGCATAGTTGGAAAATTAATCTTACCATACAAGCCGACATGGTTGTACTATTACCAAATTTGGTTGAATTAATGTAGCTTATAAGTGGAGTTGGGGCAGTTGGAATTTGGAAACCTTAAACATGTACTTGAGTTTGACAATCTTATTACTGTATTTGCAAGGTAGTTTCTACTTCCACCTGGGGCCGTTTGTCACCACCTGTTTTGTCTTTGAAACTAAGGAATAATTTGTGATTCTCATGTCAAGCAAAGCTCTTGATAGGATGTTCACGTCCACAACTAGTCTAGATCAAAACATTACTCGCTGGCGTCAAATTCGAGACGTTGCAACTAATTAAGAATTGACTCGCTCTTCTCCACGCAGTCACACACCCCCATCTTTGATTGTGTTCAATATCCACAGAAGCATCCGCACTGTCTCTTTCTTTGGGCTTTTTTTTTTCATCTTATTGTTTTGTGTTTGTTGGTGAAGTTGATTACTTGCAGATAACTCATCGGAGGAGAGTGATGTCTCAGCTAAACAATCCCACACAAAGTTCATTTTCAGGATTTTCGGTTCGACTGTTCAATGCTCAATGTTATAGGTTAACAGGTCACACACTGCTGTGAGGAGTTCCTGAAAGTTAGGAAGTACACTTCTATTGTTTGGGTCAAAAAAAGGTGCAATTAAAACCCCACTATGAGTGTTCATATAAACAATCTTGGTAGCACAGGAGTCAGGAAGGGCTTGGTCTCTGGTCAAAACTGATCCTGTTCTGCAGGAGCTTCTTACAACTTGGGTTAAATGTTAAAACTAATCCTAACTATCTAGACAATCCCATGCTACCACAGTTTCACTCCCATCCCATCAAGAACTTGTTTCTTTTGAGCAAAGAAAGAAACTAAAACTTGAGTGATTCACGTATAAATAATTGTAGCTGCAACAGCGTTATCAATCTAGAGACGAAGTGTCAGTTCCAGGAATTAAACCTGTCATTTTTGCTTACTGCTATATCTTTACCAGTAAACTACGCACTATCTGATCATTGGATTTCCAATCGATTCTCCCCCAGCTCTTGGTTTCTGATAAAGATTTAATCCTTTTTTTTTTTTGACAGTCCACGTTATGGGCCTCCTCCATTCTTAAGTAAAATAAAAGATTCCAATCTTTTTGCCAGCTAATGAAACTCATTGCCCTGACAATGCAATCATTGAATAGTTGAATACCCACAAAACACATTCAATTTTTTTTTCCAACTTCAAACAAAGAGTAGTTCAATCCAATATTAATATTCAAAAAAAAATTTAATACTTGACAGAACAGAGTACACAAGAAGAAAACGAATACCAAAACAAAAAAAAAAGAAGGAAAACCACTGCACTGAGACTAAAGAATATGAACCTACAAATGAATCATTCTAACAACTATCGTAGAACCTCCTTACAAGCGCTTGTCTTAACAAGATACCAAAGTGCTTGAGAAGCTAAACACAAGCTTCCCGTCGTCGTGTCGGCATGGAGAAGAGAACGTCGAGATCAGGCGGTTGAAAATAACCGTTTTTGGGTGGGGCCCGCTTCTTCACAACCGCTGATTTCTTCTTAGGCGTTGGAGGGCAAGCCAATGCCGTCGTAATGCGGCATTTCGGAGTAGTGCACTCTTCCTCCTCCGACATGTCGGTTCTCTGATCCACCTCCATAATAACAGTAGAGACTAGAGAGAGAGAGAGAGAGAGAGAGAGAGAGTAGAGAAACGGGTTACAAGCTGAAAAATGAAACGTCTTATAAGTTTTGAGTTTTTGAATGAAAATTTGAATTGGGAGAGAAAGCGTGGGAAACTTTTTGCTGAGACCAGATTTGGTATTTAGATCTAGCGGTGGGTGTTGGTTGACAGCTGGAGGCAGCTTACGTGGACAACTAAACCGTGGGGTTCAAGTCGGCGCTTGCGCGGGAAAATTGCCATTGCTTTGAATCTAGACCGTCAGTTTACTTTGAACCAGAATCAACGGTGACGGTTTCCTGTTCGCCCTTTTTTTTGGAGGAAGGCTTCATGTTCTTCCTTCGTGGCCTGGAATCTATATTTCAATATAGATAAATATGTACTCATGGGCTTCTGATTGTCAACTTCCGGGGCCCAATATAAATGTTCATGGGCCATACAATGACTAGGCCTAATTTGATTATATTATAATTGATAAAATAAAATAAGACTTTTAAGATTTAAAAATTTTAACTTATATTAGACTTACATAAAAAAGTATATAATAACGATGGTTCAAAATTAGATAATTTAAAATATAAAAAAGAAGGATATTACTTTTACTTATCAAAGAAATTGAAGTTTAATTAAAAAATGTTAGATAAAAATTAATTAATTAAATCTAATTTAAAAAATAGACTAATTCATAAAAATCAGCTAATTAATTAATAAATCTGTCGATTTTTAATGATAAAAATTTTTAAAATAAATTGTAGTCAATTCAAAATTTTTACGATTAAACTAATCGAACCAATTCTACTTGTGAGTGAAGTAATTAACCTAATTCTAATTTTATACTTTACCTTAGGAAATAATATATTTATATTTTTTTTTTCATTAAGGGATATTTCAAATGAACATGTATCTCTCCAATTTAATTAATTCATAAAAATTTATAATAACTTCATATGTTTTGAAGTTCTCACGATCATTGATGGAACTGACACATGGCATAGTTTGAAGTATATTATGTAAATTCATTGGAAATATATACTTATTAAAAATTTTAATAGTAAATTATTAAAAATGATTCCAAAATCCAACGGCAAAGAAAAGAAGTCTCTTGTGTTGAAATCTTGAGTTTTAGTATTTTAATTTTCTAAAAGACTTTACATTTTAATTAAATTATCACTTGAATTATGTTGATTACTCAATTTATATTTTTGTTCAAATGATTTATCTTAAATGTGTGATATATTTGAGTCTTTTAAATTCAAATATTTAATTATTGTTTAATTTAAATTTATTCAAATCATGTAATATATAAATTATTGTATACTTTAACGATTAATAAATCAAATTAGAAGTTCCACTTCTTAATAAAAATTTACTTTTTTATTGAGAAGGTAAAAGTAATGTTTTAAAAACTAGATCAAAAGTTACATCGGTAAAACAAGAGATTTAAGATTTAAATTAGACCGTCATAAAATAGCCAAAGATTAAAAGAATTAAAGAATTTAAAATATGTTTAAAAGAGATTGTCCTTATCTATTAAAGAATTTAAAATTTATTTGAAAAAAGAGATTGTTAAATAAAAATTAATTAATTTATAAAAATTTATTAATTAATAAAAATTGACTGATTAATTAATAAATTTATTAGTTTTTAGCAACAAAAGTATTAAAGTAAATTGAACATAAAAGTTGAAAACTGGTCAAAAAAATTAAACAATTTAAGATAGGTACAATTATACCTATCAAAACTGAGAAAAGTAAAACACGAGATTATTTTGGCAATGAATCAAAGATACTTAAATGCAACCGAACCAGAAAGGAATGAACCCCATGGGCCAGTCTCATGTGCTCGATGACGATGAGTTAACATTTCAAGTTCTAGACGGGCTCACCAACCCGAAATATGTGTCCCACCATGGACGGTCCTTTTTGTTTCTACTTGGAGATGCAGATAATACAGTAAGATATTGGGGTTTTTAGGGTATCTAGGACCTCTAGGGGTTTGGTTCAAGACGACGAGGAGAGTAAGAGGAGACAGATCGAACCGCTCCATTACTCGTGAATTAATTTCCGACACCCAAAAGTGTTTCCTACGTGTCACAATGCTCTTGTCGTGGCCCACTTCATAAATAGTTGACTTTTGAACAAACGTCCACGAGGATTTGGTCTACTCCATGCAAACCTAAGCCCACTCTGCCAGTCAACCCACACATTGTCTTTATCCTTTTGTGGGGTTTGAGGTTGAGGATTCCCAAAGTCAAAGCCATGTAAAGACACTAACTTCCCTCACTTTGAAGCAACCACTCGGGATCGTCTTCTTGTGTTCAAGATAGATTTTTCTTATCTTTGTATGTATATAATTTATTATTATTATTAAATGAAAATATTAATAAAGTTATTAATCTCATAACTTTTTTGAGATGATACAAACAACATGTACTTTAAGCTTTGACTATGTCTGATTAGGTAAGCTTACATTCCATTTTTAATGTCAAGAAATTAAACTATCTAGAGAGATTGGGAGGATTAGTGTTATGGTACATTAAACCTAACATGATCATATCTTTATTTATATTTGATCCATGGAAGGAAATCAAGTTTGGCTCAAAATATTTACTAAAATTATTCCAAAAAGAATAATTAAGATCAATATTTTAAAAATCAAATCAGAAGTTGAACCGGTAAAGTAAGAGATTTAAGATTTAAGAGGTTCAATCATAATTAGACTATTGTAAAACTGGCTAAAGATTAAATTAAAGAATTTGAAATATGATTGAAAGAGATTATTTTTACGTATCGAAGAATTTGAAGTTTAATTGAAAAAATAGATTGTTAAATAAAATTAATTAATTAATTATAGTTTATAAGAACTTATTAATTTATAAAAATTGAACTATTAGTTAATAAATTAATCGGTTTTAACAATAAGAGTTATCAAAATAAATTAAATCAGAAAGTTCGATAGTTCAAAATTTATGCGGATGAACCAACTAAACCGATTGAGTTTTTTAATTATTGATTAAGACCTTAAAAGATGAATTAAAGAAAATCTCCAAGGATGACTCTTGCTTTGGTTGAAATGGGGTCGTGGGTCAGTTGCAAAGGGACCACATCAAATTCATATAGTCCCGTAAGAACAAGTGAAGACAAAGAAGACACTGAAACTTCAGGCCATTGAAATGTGTAAGAGATAAAGTAGTGTAAAAATGTGATGAAGCCCTAGCCATAGGACCATGAAAGGTTAAGGGCTACTCTTAAATCACCTATCCTTGTCCACCGCTCAAAAGAATCACCATCTTTTTACCTTGGCATGCAAATGACCAAAGTTGCATCTTTCCACAAATATTACTCATGGAGTTTTCCTGAATTTTTGACATAACATGTAGCTGAAGAATCATTGAAGATGACCCAATAGGCCAAATCCCAACAATTCACTTTCCTTTATCTGTTAAAAGTTAGTAAGAGTTAAAATAGGAAAGCAACAACAGATGAATGTTGCTTTTAAAAGTCAAGAGGGTATCTACACGTCACAACTTCCTTCTATTCATCTACTCCACTCTTCTCCTCCCCTTCACGAGCCTTATGCTCCTACTCTCTTCTTGTCAAATTCTACTGGATTCTTGTTCTGAGCCGTAGAGGTAGATATAGTATTCATTTTGATGCAAAACCCAGTAGATTTGTGTTAGGAACAATAATGGAAGCTTGGTTTGGAATAACAGAAGATGAGGTTGTGAGAGAGTTTTTTGGCAATCAATCACCTTTGTTTGTGTTGCCTGAGGAGAAAATTGAACCCGAAACAAGTTCTGTCAATGAACAAGCCATAAGCCAGCTGCTAACTTCCACTCTGTACTCAGGGCCAACAATCCAAGATATAGAGAACGCCTTATCGACGACAAGCAGCAGAAGAGACCCGTTCCAATTAGTTTCACAAGCCAGGTTTGACATAATTTTCTTGGAACTCTGTTCTTGCTAAAATGTGAACGCTTTCAAGTTTTCCTTTTCTGTCACAGAGTCTCGACACTGGAAGGAGGACTGAGTAAGTTTGAGAACAACAAGTATACACTTAAACTGAAAAGCTGTGGCAATGGGTTGGCCGATGATGGCTACAAATGGAGGAAGTACGGTCAAAAAGCTATCAAGAATAGCCCCCATCCTAGGTAATCACTTCTTTTTATCATCAGCTCATGAACTTTTTTCCTCGGAGCATCTTCTCAAGTCAAAGAGGTTGACTTATGAATTGCGTATGCGACTAGGGAATTGCTGAATAAGACAATCCTACACTATTCATTATGTCTTCCCATAGGTGCTAGAGAAGTGACAGAAAGAGATCTGACATGACCAAAATCATTGCTTTCAATGCTTCTTTTTTCAGCTGATGTGAGTTATTGCCTAAAGATACTGTCTTGTGATGGGAACAGGAGCTATTACAAGTGCACGAACCCAAGATGCAGTGCAAAGAAGCAAGTGGAAAGGTCAAGCGAAGACGAAGACACATTTATCATAACCTACGAAGGACTTCATTTACATTTCATGTACCCATATTTTCTGTTGGATCATCAGCCACCACCCAAAAAGCCCAAAAGAACCATCTCAGAATCAGAATCCAAGTCCCACGAGAGCTCGGGAACCCCGCATGACTCGCTCAATGATCATCACTCTGCCTCGGACACCATTATTATGGGTCCTCAAGGGTTGCTTGAAGACGTTGTCCCTTTCAGGATTCGCAATCCGACAGGCAACATAGTAGCTTCCACTTCTTCGTCCTGCTCTTCTCACCGCTCTCCTCCGACCTCACCTTCGTCTCTGTCTTGGTCTCCAAAGCAATCCTATTTATGCGAATGGCATACCAATTGAGGCTAGAAGTTGATACAAGTCTCTCTCTGTTCGTTCTTTCCACTGTCATCAAGTAATTAAACGTGGGTTAATAATGTGAAAACGTGCTTGGAATAATGGTGTCTCTGATGGTTTTTCCATTTGGAATAGTTAGACAGATCATATGTAGGAGAAAGCAGAGGATGGGACATCTAATCCACAATGTTATAATACAAATATTGAAAATTAACATCTATATTCAGGAGTTTAGATTATACAGCTTATGATATGGAAATGTTAAGTACGTTGATGTGGAGTTTAGATTACTCGATGTGTATCCAAAATTTTTAGTTTGAAGTTGGCAAGACTTGAGGGGGCACTAGATATTCAACTTCAAATGTTCCTGACCCAAATTTCAGATCACAGGATTAATTGGCTTCTCTGATGCTTCAGGCTTGACATTTTCTTTAATGCGAAGCGTATAACAAACACAATTTTAGAACAAGTTAAAAGTCTAATTTAGTGAAATTTTAAGAGTAAATTATGTAAAGACTCTGGAGAAACAAACAAATGAGAATGGTCCATTAGCATTTTGAATTCTGCCTTGGTCACAGTGACGGGTTGGTCTTGTTACTTTCACCAAAACTGTTGTCATTTCTGAGACCATAGATAAATAGATAGGTAGATAGTGATGTAAGGGAAAGGATGTCCAACGCTACAACCCTACAACTTCGTTGATGGAGAAGCACTCAGGAACAAGCGGTTTGGATTAGCAAGTTGGGAGTTCCAGGAAAGACCCATACAACCAAATCATGCAAATTGTGGTACGTTGAGATTTCTGGAAGGAGACTTTTTCGAGTCTTAGGAAACAACAAAACGGTGGGGTCTCAGCAAATGATAGGTCATTGCCCTCGCAGCTGGATCCTGGAAGAAGAAGACATATACCAGGTTTAACTTGGATCATGAAGATGATGCAACTATTCGTAAAACTTACAGTTACAATGATTAGCTATCTCATTGCCCAATTACAGTCTCTCACCTTGTTTTACTACTTCCAAACCATGTCCCTTCCTTTCACTTCTTTCTTTTCAGTACTGATAACATTTGGTACAGATATTCTCACGTGGCGCGTTTGTTAAAACCTACACATCAACCTTATTAAGTTGTAAGCCAGTGTTTTCCACCTCCAGAATTTTGGAAAGTTTATAGTACAAAGGTATCAGCTTTTGTTGTCCTCCTTGTATTATGAGGTGTTGCTTAAATGGTTGGAGTTTCATATACCCCCAAGTAGCCTTGTCTGTCATTCCTTATTCAGTTATCTAACTATTTCATTCGATTTTGCGCCCTGTTCATGCGGAATTTGATTATCTTTATTGCTGCTGCTTTATTAATTAGAACCTGATCCAATGTTAACAATTAGGAACAGCAACTGGTTCATATTTGCCTGAACTCTCTTGTAAGTTCTCTGTACTTCAGAATGTACTCCAACGATGTCTTATCATTGCCCATCACCAACTCGCCTTTCCACCTCAGAACAGGGGCGGAGCTAGCGCGGGAAAAAAGTAGGAGGAAAAAGAAAAGAGAAAAGTCGCGATCGCGACTTTAGGAAAATTTTACAAAAGTCGCAATCGCGACGAATTTTATCAAAGTCGCGATCACGACATTCGCCCCAATGTCGTAATCGCGACTTTCCTCTTTTCTTTTCTCCGAATATCGGATTAATAAAACAAAAGCTCTGTTAAAGTGTTAATCTTTTGTTATTTACTCTCTTTTCTCTTCCTCTCTCTGTCGCTCGAACCTTCTGCTCAGACTGAACGAACGCCACCGCCCACTGCCACCGCCCACCGCCGTTCATCTTCTGATCTTCACTTCTGTTCTTCAGATCTTCTACGGACTGCTTCTTTGAATCCTTGAGGTGTTCATCTTCCACCAACGACCAACCTCAAATCACTGCCACTGACCATTCCGCATTCTCGTCTAAGTCTCTGTTTCTGTTCCTTAATCCCAGTAAGCACTCTCTAACTAGGTGACACAACTCTGTCTTTGTTAAATTTTTTTGTTAAAATTATTTTTGTTTTAGGTTAATGTAATTATTTTAATTAAATGTTAATGTAATTATTTTGGGTTAATGTTTAATGCAATTAGATGTTAG
>JANZXP010000004.1:31571351-31585266 GCA_027576715.1 Erythroxylum flavicans | reverse complement strand
AGGTCATGTTATCCCTAATGATTACGAATCATTAGTCGCTACAAATGAATTTTAACATAACAATTACGGATTATATCAAAATTCTAGCAATGGGTATGCAATCAAATGATTTAATGAATGCATTAAAATCATCCTTTCACAATACCCTATGGGTTCATAAACAAATAACCAAATAATAACAAAAATCTGATTATCCATACACAAAACCCGAATCAATTAATATAGGATGACACAATCAATTTCTAATGAGACAAAGAAACAACAAAAATAATAAAAAAGAATAATAAACCTGGTTCATCGGCGTCGATATTACATCCGAACCGGTGTTGGGATGTTTAGCCTTTCATGGGTCTTCCAAAAAAATGCTTCAACCTCATAACAATTATCCCCATCGAAAACCTTACCTTCAAACCTTCCTGTACATTGTCCCACCTCGCTATTCACTGTTCTTCTCTTCTCTGCCGGCTCTCTACTCATCTTTCATGCCTATGCAGCTATGGAACTCTCCTCAATTTTCTATTCTAGCCGCAAGCCTCCAAGCCACCTCCACTCTTCTACACTTCATTACTATAGCATGATGGGACAAATAAAGTCTCTCCTTCTTCTTTCAAAACCCTCACGCACCTGCCTATTCACTATAGCTGCAATGGGACAAATAAAGATTGTTGTGTTTTCCTTTTGTAGTTGTGTAAAATGCTATCATTTAACGTTAGCATTTTATGCAAGTGTTAACGCTAGCTATAATGCTAGCGTCTAATGCATGCGTTAAATGCTAGAGTTGCATGGCGTTAAACGCAAGTGTTGCAGCATGCTAGCGTTACTGCATGCGTTAACGCTAGCATGCTGCAACGCTAACATTTAATGCATGCATTAACGCTAGCATGCTGCAACGCTTACGTTTAACGCCATGCAATGCTAACGTTTAACGCATGCGTTGACACTAGCATTCTGCAACGCGAGCGTTTAATGCCATGCGTTAAACGCTAGCTGCTTTGTCGTTTGTATCACATTTTTTAATCTTGCACTGTCGTTTTGTTCATCTGCTGCTCCTTAATGTGCCGTCATTTCATTCTTTACTTGTTATTGATTTTTTTCTTCATTTTTCTAGAAAGCATTCTTCTTCTTCTTCTCTGTATTTTGATTTTTTTCTTCTTGTCTTTTAGTTTTCTTCTTCTTGCTCTATAAAGACAAGTGAAAATTATTCTTCGAAAATCGACCCAAATGCAGTGCTTTCAACTCACTTTAATTTCTTTGCTTCCAAATTGTACCTAAAATCATATATGAATTAAAGTGAGTATCTTAAGCATTTTCGTATCATTAATCGTTATGTGTAAATAATTAAATGTATCAACAATTAAACACATATCAAAAAGGTACTATCAACATAGCTAATAAAATGAAACTAATCAAAATAGCCTGCATTTGGTTTCATCACACAAGGTAATTTGTCGAATCTAATGATATGGTTAAGAAATTTCTGATTTAGCTGAATGGTATTGTAAGCAAATTCTTTTATATCATCGTTTTTGTTTTTATAGGTTCATTTTTTTCTATAAGGTTATTATTACTAATATTTGTGTTTGATGTGTTATTAGTATTGTATTGTTCTGTAATGGACGTTAATAAAAGGAATTACTTGTTAAGTATTGGTTCAAATGTGAGTTTTAATACCATAATAAAGTATATACGATAGAAAAAGTATCTTGTTTTCATTTTATTTTGTGAAAAGTTTTGAACTTTAATATACACATTATTAATGTATAAAATATGGTACAATAGAAATATTGGAGTATATTGTTGAGATTGGATCATTATGGTTAGGATCATCTGCAAATCTAACATATGATATGAGAATTATGCACTTTTCCTTGAGAAAAAAGATTTCGACAAAAACTATTACTTATGGAAGGACTTGATGAAGTCTATCTGTATAATTGATTGGTACGGGCCTTTTGTTACAGGATGTACATACCACTAACCTTGATTGCGCATATGATAACCAGTGTCACAAAGGTTTTTGTAGACACTAAACTTATACTGAAGTTATGTCTACTCCTTTGCACGACAATCTCACTTAAGTCCATTTAAGCAAGATTCGGCCTTCTCATGTGATCGTTGACCAACAAAATCTTATTCTCAAATGTCTCATGATCCTTAAAGTGTTGAACTCTCATACTTGAGTAAGAATGCCATTAAAGTATTAAATAATCATAGGCAACAATAAACACACAAAAGCTACGATAAAGCAACTTTTATTGCTTACACAAAAGTATAGAAAGGAATGGTCTCTCTTAATGTGTTCCTTTCTACTCCTATCTCTGTTCTCTCCAAGAGCAAGGCTCAAATAAGCTTTTTGTAGGCATTTGTGGCTTTACAATTTAGAATCTTAATTGAACTGAACTAACTAGATCACTTATATCCTTGTTAAATTACATCACACTAACCAATTGGATAACATCCCCATCCAAATAGATCTCTATCTAATAGGATTTAACTACATCATAACTAACAAGATAAGATATTACATTTAACAAGGAATGATACATCTATATTAATGAAAAACTCTGCTATCTTCAGATGATCCTCCTATATGACCTTTATCTTTTAGAGCTGATATATATCTACTGTGATCTTATCTGCTCCATCATCTAAAATCTGTCCTTGATCTCTATCTATTGATGATGATTCATCTAAAGCCAAAGTCTTTCTTAGCACACTGGTCTAGTTCATTGCTTATCATGTCAAGTCCATTAGTCATGATCTATTTATTTGAGCACATATTAAGTCTTTAAAGATCTCACATGTCTACCTCATGCATGTGATCTATCTAACCTTTAAACTAAGGTCTATCTTAAGCTATCTTTTGATCTCACATTCCAAATCTTACATCTCATCGAATATTTCCGCCAATGTGTGCCAATGCAAGCCAACTCATCAATAATGCCTGTGTTCTTTAACTACTCGAAGGTCTTTACCTTATTCTATTGTCTTAACTATCAAACATTGGTCAACGCTCCTAAATGCTCTCACAATTCCATAATTAAGGCTTAAAGGTCTAACAAACCACCCCCATTAGAAGAACTTGACGTCCTCATCGAAATAACTCGTGGGCACTCCTCCAAATATGGTTCCCTTAAAGACTCTTTAGTTATTGGCATATCTCTAGCATACTAAATTCCCTCTCTCCATCAGGTTTATCCTTGCTTTTGTTCAAATGCTCCTTCATAAGGCTCTTTACTCCCAAAAAAGCATAAAAATGAGATGAGTAGGAATTGATTTCTTCCACCTCTCGAGGAACTGGTCCTATGAGTGCCTCCATTTTATTGACACGCTTTGTCAAATTGTTGCCTCCTTTTATATCAACAATTTGGCTCTAGTACCAGTTGTTAGGTTTTCCTATAAACTAAACTTATATCAAAGTTGTGTTTACTTCTTTACCTGACAATCTCACTTAAGTTTGTTTAAGTAAGACTTAACCTTCTCATATGATGGTTGACCAATAAAATTTTGTTCTTCAATGCGTCACGATCCTTAAAGTGTTTAATTATCACACTTAACTAAAAATACTATGAAAGTATTAAATAACCATAAGCAATAATAAACACACAAGAGCTAACGTAAAAACCAACATTTATTACTTCCCTAAAAGTATATAAAGGAGTGCTCTCTCTTAATATGTTCCTATCCCATACTATTTATGTTCTCTCCATAGTAAGTCAAATAAGTTATTTATAGGCACCTCTGACTTTACAATTCAAAATCCTAATTGAATTGAACTAACTAGATCACCTTTATCCTTATGAGATTGCATCATGCTAATAAATCAGATGACACCCCCATCCAAATTGATCTCTGTATAATAGGATTTAGCTACATCACAACTAACAAGTAGGAATGATACATCCATATTTATGAAGAACTCTATTATCTTAAATGATCATCTAACATGATATTTATCTTTTAGAGCTGATGTATATCTACTATGATCTTATCCACATATCATCCAAGATCCTTACTTGATCTCTATCTATTGATGATGAGTCATTCAAACTCAAAGTCTTTCATAGCGTAGTGGTTTGGTCCAATGCTTACCCATGTCAAGTCTATTAGTCATGGTTTTTCCATTTGAGCACACAATAAGTCCTTAGAGCTCTCATATATCTCCCTCATAAATGTGATCCAATTAATCTTCAACCCAAGGTCCATCTCAAGCTATATTTTGGTTCACATTCGAATCTTACAACTTTCTAAAGATTTTCGCCAATGTGCACCAATGCATGCCAACTCATCGATAATACATGTTTTCCTTGCATATTTGGAAGTCTTTACCTTATTCTGTTCTCCCGAGTGTCAAACATTGGTCAAGGCTTCCTAATGCTCACACAATTCCATAATTAGGACTTAAGGGTCGAATAACTAGTCACCACATGTTTAGTCACAAAACCATAACATGCTTGCATCAACTAGATCTAATCCTACCAGGGAAGATGTTTACCTTTAATGAAGCTTCTCTAGGGAACTTCTCATCACTTTCTATGTATTCAGTGCAGTTAGTCCTCGAGTCTAAAAGTGGTTTTTGGTTTGGAGTTAGAGGTATATAGACCATGCATGTTAGAAATTCCAAATTGCCTTCATCCTTTGCTCCCCTACTTGAGACTCAATTTCTGCTGTTGTTAAGAGGTGATTTGTAATTGCTAGCTAGAGAAGATCTTGGTACTAGACTACTCAAACTACTGCCTCTAGTTGCTACTTTTTTGCCTCTTGATGAGACTCTTATCGTCATCGAAGAAGAAGATGAAGATGCTACAGTCTTCCCTATTCTATATAGCTAAAGGAGTTTGGTGAAAATAGAAAGATTGAAGAATTCTATCTCATGGAAAGGAAAAAAAAAGAAACATAATAAAAATTATAACTAAAAAGTTCAATGATTAAAATAATAGCGATTAGATTAACATATTATATATTATTTATTAATATATAAAAATAACATAAATAATACTAATCATAATTGTAACACCCCCTATACGGAATACATATGGCAACCAATTTCCTATATATACATTCATGACATATATTTCTATTAAATGCTCTACATTTATGACATACATTTCTATTCAATGCTATACATATACACATTACAAAACTTCACACAACTTGACATTATCATTTAAAAGTAATATTACATCTTCACATTTATATATTAATCCAAAAGAAAATATACAATTCCCTTCTTTTTGTACATTTACAATCAACTTTAACTAAAATAAATTCCAAATATACTTTTTTACTCCTATCGGTTGGCCTTGGTCCCTTTAGATGTCCCCTGTACCTTGTACCACACTTCTAATAATTAGACTTACAAGGATTAACACCTATGCTAAGTTTGAAAGCTTAGTGGGAAAACACTTAGTTTGGATGACCACTCACAACAGTCATCCCTCAAGCACACACATTTATAAACATCACAACTCATATAAATAATGATGTCATACTTAATCAATAGTACATAATGCAAATATGCTTTAATATTTTATTCATATACTGTAAATTCACGTTAGTAAGCCAAACATTGATATTCAACACTCATTGCTACAAATTATCAATACAAATGCAAATGCTCAACAATACCAACTTTTTATGTTGTCAAGTTGTATTTCTTATTTATATCCATTTACTTTATTTTCTGTGTTAGGCTTGCACATTCCCATGGGTATGGATAACGGAAGCTGTGGATATTCGAAGATATCAAAACTATGAATACCTAAAGGTATCAAATTGTGGACACTAATGGTGTCAAACTGTAGTAATTGCATTGTAGCCTATAGGTATACTGATTTATCAGCAACCAAGACAATAGAGCAGGCACTATAACATTTCCTTTAACCATTTGCAAATTTCACACTTCATATATTAACAAATCATACGATATACATTTCAAGTCATAAAATCTGCATTTACGTTCATACATGCAAGTCATGGCTTACCACCATTAGAAGGGTATCCAAATCACACTTGTATAGTATAACATATGAGTAATGAATATGCATACAAATCATTTATGTATATATAAATTTTCTTTGGAATGCATTATGCTCAACCTTATATTCCAATGTTCAGTCTACCGATTCACATTTGGTAAGACATATTTCATTTATTTCTAGGTGTTTAAAAATTTTCATACACATTCATAAAGGTTCGGGTAAGATGTGGTAAAAATCTGAAACAAAACAATGTCACGATTGTGACAAACACTTTCTCTATTCATACCACTACTTGTTCCTTAATATTTTTATAGAAAACATTAAAACTAGGTTTCTAGGTCTTCTACACATTTGTGCTCTATGTCTTTCATTTCTATAGCACTAAAAATTAGGTCATCTGGACTCTTAACTAATTAGATATAGACCAAATATCACAAGCTACTCCAAAATAGGGGTAGCATCAGATCACTATTATTAATCTCAATTTCTAAGGTCATAAAGCCAAAATTAAGTCAGAGTCCCTTCTAGAGATATTTAGCTATATGTCTTAGGTTTTATATGCAACTAAAATCACACCATTTGGAGTTCTGTAGGCTGTGTTGTGACTCAAACAATATGAATAATTCAAAGAAACCTAAGACAGAATTCCACTACACGATATTCTCTTGTCATATACAACCATTTCCATACAAAGTAACACCAATAATCATCCCAAAAACCATTCCATATCTAAATGAATTTTTATAACCATTCAAACATACACATAAAGTGGAATTAAACTAAGTGTAGTTTAAAATTGACCATGTATTTCTTCTAATGCCTTTCCTTTCCTTCTTCTTTGGCTTTGCTTGACTCACCAACTAGAAACACCATAAATACACATATCAATACAACTTCCAACCTTATAATTTCCATTTTTCATAAGCAAAGTAAGAAAGACGAAGATGAGAAGACAAACCATAAACTTTTACCTTGATTTTCACCTAAGATTAGCTTGATTCCTTATGCAAAAATGGTGTGATTAAGGTGATGGAGTGGAAAGGAGGTGAGAAGAGAAAAATCTACCCTACATATATGTCCCTCTCCCCTCTCTTCTATTCCCCTCATGAATTTTGAATTTTCTTGTCTTAGACACATGTTTTAATCCCATTGGACCATATTTTACAATCCTATTGGACCATGTGTCATAATCCTATTAGACCATATGTTACAATCTTATTGGACCATGTGCTAAAATCCTATTGGACCATGTGTTACAATGCTATTGGACCATGTGTTACAATTCTATTGGACATATACATGATTTAATCCTATTGGTCCATGATTTAACTATAGAAAATTTCATATTGGTCCTTCTTTTTAATTCCCAAATTGGCCTATAATCTTATCAATTATTTTCATTCCCCTATGTCTTAATTTTCTAATGGCATAAATTGCATGTAATTTGATTAATTATATTGGGAGTTATACCCAAAAAGGTACAGGCTGTTCGAAAATAAAGACAACAGCTAAAACTCAATTTCAAACCCGAATTCAAAAATCTTAGAGGTAGAATCAAATTTTGGTTACTTCATCAAAGTTTTAGACCCACATCTCTAGTTTAACCTCTAATTAGAATTATCCAATTTAAAGTTCTATAGTCCAAGATATGGCCAAATTATAGAAGTATGTTCTGTAGAATCTATCCAAACAATGAGGTACACATCGCAAATCAACTAACTTCAGTCTTATCATGTAAGAGCAACGCAAAAATATATCCAATTTAACCAACAATATCCCATTTGCTTATGGAATACTTGTTTTTTTAATTCCCCTCACATCACACTTATAAATCCAAGCAAACATATAAAAAATTCCTTTACATATTTCTCGTCTACGTATGTATGTCCATGCTGAAATGAACAAATTACTCATTTACCCATGCCTTTTACATTAAGTATAATTATGTCTCTTGATATTAGATGCACTTAATTCGTTATGTTCACTTCTTATACACCTTAAACATGCTATATTACTTTTAACATGTAGGTTGGAGCCTCATAATAATAATTATAAATATTAACAATGACCACTAAGTTATTAACAAAAAGCAACTTTTTAGTGAGGATGGTGGTTTAAACATAACAGTTGGCTTCTCTAGGCTTGAATCAATTGAAGTCAGTGGTCGGTATTCGGTTTAAGGGAACGATACATGACATGAACATCTGGTGCATGTGCTTCTCTGAACAAACTCAAAGGAAAAGGTAAAGGCTACAGTAGTAATATATGCGGTTCTAAAAGTTTTGTCCTCTATGCAAAATGAATTGCTGACATTTGGACTATATTTCAAGAGGATTAATAGGTTAAGTAAATAATTGGTAATTTAATCCCTTATTTAATTAATAAAAATATATGATATTAATAATGTCATTATTTTATAAAAATTTTATTTTAATTATATAATTCAATTTGAGATTTATATTTTAGTCATAAGTATTGTAAACATCCAAATTTATCTTGCAAATAATTAAGGACTGTTTGGTGGGGAGTTCAAATTTAAGCTATACGCTTGGAGCTTATCCTGTAATGGACAATAGGTAGACTTAATTTTGTTTTTCTTTTAATAATTTCTTCTAAATAAATTTATGCTCTTAGAATAACATATTATTCCAAAACTAAAAAAATGAACTAGTCACCAGGCAGTTCCGTTAAAACATATTAGAACGTCATCAAATTCATTGTTATTACTATTTCTCTATCATTTATAACGTGAAAATTTGCTATAAAATTGAAATCAAACTATAGTAATATATAGTTATGCCTAAAATGTACCTATCAAACTTCCTACATCACTGACTTTTTCTTTTAACTTATTCCTGGGATTATTGAGGTTTGGGATGTTGAAGTTACTACAGTATCTGATGATCTTAGTTCTGTCATGACATAAGCTAAGCAAAATCCATTTGCAGTAGAATTTATCAGAAAATCAGTCAACTAATTTCCTAGCCATCTTGGCCTCAATTTTTGAAGGTTGGAGACATGTTAGATGGACATTGGTCCCATTGTCCGTCACACTCTCACTTGAAACAATATGGTTAATATTTCAAGCTCTAAGATCTCATCTATACTTTGTCCAGTGAAGGTTTTAGGAGGAATTTTTTGTCCTGTGGCATTATTCATATTAAACGTAATGTATACACATTTACAAATTTTTAGCTTGTAAAATCAATTTTCAAAACGATATCTCCTAAAGATACTATTTACTAATATTTACATATTCTTAAAATATGTACAGACCGCCTAATATTTCCCTTTCAAGTTGAAGCATGAAGATCTCAAATGCCCATCTTGCAAAGTAGATAACTGAATTGCTGCTTACCTAGTGCTTTAATAAATATATCAACTAATTGATTATACATCTAAACATGCTCAATAACAATGTTACTTGCTTAAATTTGGTCTTGTATAAAATAGTAATTGACCTCTATGTGTTTAGAATGCTTATGAAAAATCGGGTTAGAGGAGATATAATATGTAGCCTTATTATCACAAATATAAATGAATAGGTTACAAATGCTCTACGTATGAAGATCGTAATAAATCATAAGTGGTAGTAGCCATGGGGCGATATTTTGCTTTAGCTGACAACTAAGACATAATCTTTTGTTTCTTTGTTTTCCAAGAGATGGAAGAATGGCCCAACATCATAAAGTAACTTATCAAGGAACAATGACGTAATAGATAACTTGCCCAATCTGAATCACAATAGGCATATAAATGGAAATCACTATTTGCCTATAAAAAGATGCCATGTCTTGAGTTGCCTTTTAAATAAAGAATGACATACAACACAGTGTCCTAATGTTTCTCACGTGGCTCTTATATAAACTGTTCCAATTTGTGCACATAATAGCTAAGTTGAGGATGAGTGGTAGTAAGATAAATCACAAAACATTAATATCGATTAGGATTTTTAAGCAAGACCCCGTTACTAAGTGCCAATTTATGATTATGCTTAATAGAAAACCCAACATGTTTCTCTCCCAATAAATTTGTCTCATGACAATATCAAGTACATACTTTCTTTGGCATAAGAAAATACCTTGGGGACTTTTAGCCACTTTAATACTAAGGAAACACTTTAATACTCCAAGATATTTCATATGAAAACAACTACTTAGATGGGATTTAGACAAGGTTAAGGTGTCCTTATTGTTTCCCGCAATGATTAGGTCATTGATGTAGATTAGTATGTAAAGAGTTGTTGTAATAGTCAGTTTCCAAAACTACTGAGAGTTAGAGTGTTAGATTACTTAGTCATATGAATTACATCATATTAAAATGAATTTGGTGCATCTAGGATATGATTTTATGATTTCATTCATATGCATAATATGATCATACACACATGAAATTTGATTTAGAAAAAAATTACACTTAATTGACATATTTTAGGGTAAGAAAGTTTCTAAATAATTATGACATGATTGTGCTTTTCTAATGTCTTTTGATTTGCCAATAAAAAGAATTGATGGATTGCAATTAGTAACTTGGAGTTATTTGTCACAATTAGAAGATTGATGGATTAAAATGTACATTTAGACTAGGAAAAAATTCAAGTGGCAAGACAATTAACATGTGGAAATTTAAAATGACTAAGCTTATAAATTGAGTGACATATGGTAGTAGAATTAAATGACAAATGGCCTAAGAACAAAGTGACTTTTGGAAGCATAAAGAGAGGACATGTAGCTGGCCTAAACACTTGACAAGTGTCCTTAGGATCATCCTCCACTCACACCACGCGACACATATATGACAGAGTCTTTTCATTTGTTGTTTTTTGCTGAAACTCTCTCCTTCTTCTTCCTCTCACTGTTGAAACTTACTTCTCCCTCACATCTCTATGTTTCTACCTAAATTATGTTCAATTGCCACACCAAAATCCATGCAAAAATCCTTCATAAAGATAATTATAGAAGTAGAACATTGTTGTATTTATTGTTATCTTCTTGTTTTTGCTAAAACCATCTTACTCCCACTTTGTTATTGAGAAGATCTTACATGCATATGAGGCAAAGCAGGCTTAAAACATTAAGGTGGCATTTGAGTTGAACAAATGTGCAAAGTGATCGTCAATATCCAGACATTGTTAGAACATCAAGGTAATAGCTTTTCTAAAGCATACTGTGAGTCAACTTAGATGTGTAAACTTATTTATATGTGCTTTTGTATGAATTGCATGTTAATATGGAACATATGTACAACTGCTTGATAAATGTCAAACTTAGATCTGAGGAGTTTGATATATGTGGCATGAGTACATAGAAATGAAAAGAAATGAAAACATAGCATATGAAATGATGCATCTCATCACATTGAAATGCATGATTAGATAAATGAGTTGTAACCAAAGTGATTGTTGAAAAAAGCTTTGAGCTTAGGATTTTGAAAAAGAGCCTCAGGCTCAGATGACATGGACACAGTATCCACAATGGATATGGGCCAGAAGTAATCTCGGTGTCCACAATGGATACGGGATAGTAAATTAGGTTGATAGGCACTTGGTCACAACAAAATAAAAAATGAAAATGGAAACACATATACATTGGCATATACATCGCCACATGTATCAAATGATTGAATTGAAATATATTATTGAATTGTTTTGAAATAGAGAATTACAGTTGAAGTTAATGAAGGATGTGTAGTGATATGCAATGATAGCTTACATGATATGCTTGTGGATGTATGATAACTTTGATATACTTATTTTTACGATCTGACTTGAGTGAATACATCGATGATGGTTCACTCACTGAGTTCACAAACTCATTAAAATTGCAACGTTGTTTTTCAGGTTTAAGGGAGTTTTAACTACTAAGGTGATATAGTAGAAGTTTAGTACTTACATTTTGGGGACAAGAATGACTCAAAGGTCTGATTAGCTGAATTATGTGAAATCTAGCTAGAGTCTTGTATATTAGCATCCCATTTCATGTTATATTTTTGGTACTGAGATTGAACTCAAACAAATGTTGTGTAATGTATATGTAGATTGTAAATTGTAATGACATGTAACTTTTATGTCTGTGAATGAAATGGGAAGAATTGAACACTTAAAATGCTTATAATATGTTTGATGTCTTTAATGAGTTATTTTGACTTTCCTAATGTATCATTTTCATAAAATATGTTTTCGAATATCCTCTGGTATGTTCAGGCATATGCTCTATGGGAGTGGTATGTTACAATTATTGTTAGAAAGTTTACTAATTATTTGACTTAATCTCTTTTAGCTCCTTGATAGCTTTTTGATGTTTATCTTTCATTTCCTTCAATTAATTACATATAGCATCATCAAATTTCCTCTGGTCATACAATATGGTTCCTTTGTTAGAGAATGAGAACAAAAATAAGAAATTAAGTTTCTTAAAGCATAAGAATAGGACAAAAAGTGGAGGAAGTTTTTTAGAGCGCGAGAATAGAATAAGAAGTGGAAACTTTTTTTTAATTCCATCACAAAATAAAATACTATGTTGCCTATTTATAGGCTTACAATAGATAAAAGGTTAGTACTAAATAACTAATTAAAAGATAAAATAAATATGTTGATAATTATGAAATATGGATTTGATGAATCCCACTAACTAATTAGAGGATAAACTATAATCCTACTAAATAACTAAAGGATAAACATAATCGTTATTTTAATTTTTTGAGGCATTGTCTTCAATACTCCCCTTTGCTTCAAAACTCGTTACTTCCATCAATAATTTGAATTTTTCATGTTTAGCATACAAAAGCAACTTGGTAAATATATCAACAACTTGATCAATGGTACCACAAGGCTTCATTTGAATTATTTTTTCAGATACCAATTTTTGGATGAAATGATAACGAATATCAACATGGTTTATTTTACTATGAAAGGTTGGATTTTTTGTTATAGAAATTATTGCCTTATTGTTATAAAAGATCTCAATTATACCAACTTGTTGATGTAGAAAAATCAACTAGTCATCTACTTAACCAAATAGCTTAACAAATGGATGTCGTTGTAGAAATATATTCAGTCTCAAATGATAACAAGGCCACGATTTTTTGCTTCTTTGAACTCTATGAAATAGCACCCAAATTAAAGGAGAAAACATAACCGGAAGTACTCTTCTTATCATCCAAACAACCTACCCAATCATTATTAGTAAAACTAAATAGCTTGAAATTTGATACTTTTAGGTACTAAATTCCAAAGTTAACATTTAAAATAATGTAAAAGAGGACCCTCTTTGCTATCCTGAGGTGATGCATTGTTAGGTTATGCATAAACTTGGAAATAACACTTACAGAAAATACTGTAATTCAAGCAGCAAACCATTCTTTTAAAATATTTTACACTTACTATATCAATAATGTTATTAGCGGTAAGTGTCTTATTCACATTCATAGGATTCATACTTGTTTGTGCAATTCAACATATTAAACTTGTTCAACAAATTAGTAACGTATTTCCATTTTGACATAAAAATTTCATCAACATGTTGTTTCACTTTAAGCCCAAGAAAATAATGCAACAAACTCAAATTTGACATCTTAAATTTTTTATTATGAAAAACTTAAATTCAATAACAATAAAGTCACAAGAATCCATATATGTTAAATCATCAATATAAAGACACACTACCAAGAAATTACCCTGCGTTTGCTTGCTGTCCCCATGGGTGGGGACGGAAGACGGGGACAGAAAAATTCTGTCCCTGACCTGTTTGCTTACTGTCCCCACCAATTTTTGTTCCGACTCCGGAGACGGAGACATAAAATTTTTGTTCCTTTCAAAACCAGAGGACAAGAAAACGAAGACGGAGACGGAAACAAAATACACACATAAATTTACAAGAAAACCCCTTCCCATGAATATTTTAATTATATTATTAGTTAATTATAATATTTTAATT
>JANZXP010000004.1:31546345-31571251 GCA_027576715.1 Erythroxylum flavicans | reverse complement strand
CTGCAACCAAACACATTTCTGTCCTCGAGACGGAGACAATTGTCCCCTGCAACCAAACAGCTCACTGTCTCCAATTTTTGTTCTGTTCCGTCTCCACATTTCCGTCTCGTTCCGTCCCTGCATAATGGAGACAGTAACCAAACAGACTGTTAGTTTTACCTTTCTTTTCTACATAGAAAGTTAGCTCATTTTTACTTTTTCAAGCTCTTTTTTCAAGAAATACATATCAATCTTGTTGTACCAAGCTTTTGGGGCTTGCTTGAGTCCATTCAAGGCCTTATTTAACTTATAAACTCTCATATTTTCATCACTAAAAAAACTTTAAGGATAGACCTCTTCTTCTAGTTCACCATTCAAAATGCCAGACTTAACATCAAACTGATATACTATCAATTCCAATTGTGTAACTAAGGTTAAAAAAGTTCTTACTATTTCAAAGCTAGTCATCAGAGAAAATGTTTCATCAAAGTAGACTTCTTACTGTTCTGAGTACCCCTTAGCAACCAAACAAGCTTTATGCTTCTAAATTGTATCATCAGCATGATACTTCGTTTTAAACATGCATTTTAGCCCAATGACATTCTTGCCTTCTGGTGCATCGACTAACTCCCAAGATTCAATTTTTTTATAGCCAACATTTCGTCTTTCATTGAAACCAGTCATACTTTACTTTCTACAACTTCATCATAATAAATAGGGTCAGAAATATATAAGGCAAAATTGCATGAGGAATAGATGTCACTCAAGGAATGAAATTTCTTTGAAAGAGTTTCTAGAGAAGAGTTTGTTGAAGAAGATAAAGTGTTAGTTGGTGTCGATTGAATGGATCATGAGGTATTGCTTTAAGAACAAACAATTGAACTTATTGACTCTAATGATTAATTCCATGATTTTTAGGTGTACTTTCTAGAACTTGAGGTGTTACTGGTACTTCATTTTTGTTGATATAGGTCCACCTTTCTTCTTTATTAAACCTAACATTCCTGCTAATAATCACGTTGCCATTTACAGGATTATACAACTTATATTCTTTGCATTGAGGACTATAGTCAACAAAATTACATTTTTTAATTTTCCATCAAGTTTATAGTAAGAAGTAATCAAAGCATATGCTATGCAACCAAAAATTTTCAGATGACTTATCCTTGACTTTCTACACTTCCAAGCTTCATATAAGGTTCGATTCATAATTGCTTTTGTTGGTGAGATTTTGAGAAGATACACCATTGGCTACACCTTCTACCCGAAATTACTTCAGAAAATTATTAATTGTCATCATGCTTTTAGCCATTTCAACCACTGTTCAATTTTTTTGTTCAACCACTCTACTTGGCTCTAGTGTGTGTGGTACTGATAACTCCCTATGAATGTTATTTTCTTTATGAAAAGTTTCAAATTCTTTGGAGGTAAATTCACCATCTTGATCCTAACAAAGAGCCTTTTGTAGAATACCCACTTTGCTTTTCTATCAATTTCTTGAATTTCTTGAAATTCTAAAAAATATTAGATTTGAATTTTAAAAAATAGACCTAACTTAGACTTCCCCCAAAGGACTTAACACTTATAGTGCCACAAATATCATAATATACTAATTCAAGACAAGCAGATGCATTCCAAGATTTATTATAGGAAATGAATTTCTACTTTGCTTTCATAAACACACCCTTCACAAAAATCTAAGTTCATTAATTTTAGGCAATCCCATAATCCTATTTTTCTAAGTTAACAATTTCAGTCCTTTCACGCTCAAATGTCCATAACGTAATGGCCATAATTTTATACCACTAGCAAGTTATAGCAACCAAATTACAAATTTTCATATATACCAGAGACTTTAAAAGAAAATATTTTATTTTATGCCATAGGAATGCTAACTATTTTCTGACCTGATTTCTTATCATAAACACAACAACTACATTGTCCCTCCACTTGCGGTAGCTTATTATCTTCGAAACGAACTTCACCCTTTCACGACTCGTCAAGTTCTTTAAAAAATGACTTTGTCCTGGTCATATGATTGGATCATCTACTGTCTCCAAACCATTCTCCACTAGAAGCATCAACAATGGAAGAATGAGCCGTAAATAAATTACTTTCCTCTCTAACTTTCTATGTAAGACTTGCTTGCTTTTGCTCATTTCTAAGTTTAGACCAACAATCAGTTTCTTTGTGACCAAATTTTTTATAATAATAGCATTGTATTGAAATTTTGAACTGTCATTATTCACCAAATTGTTCTTTACCTCTACCTCTGCCACGACTATGACCTTGAAAGCCACATCTACCTTGTCCAAGACCTTCAAATTTTCTGATTTCCCTTTATACGAAGAATCGCCTTTTACCTATAGAACCTTCGTATCGCCTAAATGTTCTTATTTTAGAATCTCGCATACTTGAGAGGAGGTGCTAGCTGACAAAATTCGAGAAAAGATATCACCGTCAAGTACCAATTGGATGAGAAAAAGAGGCTTTGTATCCTTTTTATGAAGTTGTCATCAAACCAAGTTTTCACTAAGTCTCGTAACTCTTGAGGAGCATAGTCTTTATTGTAAGACTCTAAAGATGATATTTTTCACCTTTAAAAATTAGAAATAGTGGTTGAGATGAAATAGAAGCAGTGTCTGCCATGACTGCCATAATAACACTGTTGTGATTTAAATATAATGCTCCATGCAAGAAACAAGAAACATGATTTAAGATTTAAGAGAGAAAGAAAGGAGGAGGAGGAGAAGAAATTTCAGCACAATCATTCGTTATCCCTTAACAAAAGTCCAACTATCTTTTTAACAAAATATGTTTTCATTCGCAAAAGAATTACAGCATGGAGCAGCTTTTGCTTGATATATATTTAACTAAATCGTTTTTCGCGATGTGATGAGGAGTGACAGATCGGAAGAATACATGTCAGCAGATAGACTGACATCTTCAAAGTTTCAAAGCAGCAATGGGAAGTGATGTGGTAGGGCAGAAAGTGACATATAATGGATGCAGGAAGGGAATGTTACTGTGTCTTAGCCTGATATAACCTCAAGTATGTAGTAGCATCAGACCAAAACTTGATTGAATTCTAACAGATATGACACAAGAAGTGCCTGGCTAGAGCTATTTGGATCTTGAATCAAGCTTTTAAAACTTACAAACTAACTCACTCAAAGGCCTCCTTAGAAAGTGGGAGTAAATGTTTGATTCTGCTGATTAACAAGAATTTATAACGGGGATGATCAGGACTCTTGTAGGCTACATGGAAACGACAAGTTATGTTTTACTTTTCTTTAGTGTAAAAGCCTGGTCTAGAGCCAGAAGTTGGCAAGTTGATGACCTCCTTTTCGGAAAGCAAACAAAAGATGAGGGGTACATACCTCCTGCAATCAAGCTAATAATTCATTCATCGAGTCTATGCCTATGCCAAACTTCAAACCACCCATTTGGCAAATACATAATGATGATTAGTCATGAAAGAAACTGATTGGTAAGATCCCACTAGAGCAAACCCTGTCATTTTCCGGCTCAATAAAACAAAATCTTGCTCCCATTAAGATCAACAAAACCAAGTTAATCACTATTTGCCATTGTCTAAACTTGTATGCATGTTGAAGTATTATTGGTGTATGAAGTACTAACCAATTCTGCTTTATGCAAAAAGTTCTATTAATCAATCATCAGTACATAAAAAGCATGCAATTAAGTACAAATTGTACACAAACCACTACGCTTTACCAAATTAACTAAAGAAGCCTTTCCAACTCACCCACTTAAGTTGCTTCAAGTTAGTTCTTACTTTACGTCTTTTTTTCAATATACTTTATTGAAGATATTTTCTTAATCATTAGATAGATTCTCACTTCGATACTAACCTATCATTAAAGATATTATTATTATTATTATTATTATTATTATTATTATTATTATGACCTATTTTTTAAGATAAAAATTAAAGAAACTTCATATTGTATATGATATTTAATAAATTAAATATTTATTTAAGGAATTATAACAAATTCCTGTCAAACAATAAATTCAATGTTAGAAATTCAAACTTAAAAACGTGAACACTTTGAATTCGAGTTCTTTATTAGATCAATGGCTTAACGTGGTTCAGTGATAAAGGAGAGGTTAAAATCTCTTCCTAAATGTCACTAGTGCCAGAAGTCGAAGTTGCAATTGTTACCATTGATGTTTAGTTACATAAGTTAGAACATTGACAAAAGTATGTTCAATACTTACCTTCCTTTTTACGAAAGTTCTGATCAAAAGTCAAATTTGACATACATGGTACCGAACAGCTCACTTGAAAGATCTACACAAATTCCAAATGTGAATTCCGTAAAAATTTTGATAAAAACTTCAAAAAAAAAAGTGGGTTAATGATATAAATATGAAATATATTTAAATATTAAATTAGAGAAGCATTTCTAGAAATAAATCAAATTATAAAAGTGTAGCACATTATTTTTACTCTTAATTATTATAAATACCTATATAGTAAATAGCACTTTGTGAATCTTTATTTAAGTTTCAAAAGATTGAATTTTCTCCACTTCAATTTTTTGTAAATTGAAATAATAATTATTTATGTAAAAATATAATCATCTTTTTTATTCCTTATTCTTTTAAAATTATATTAATAGCCAATGTTTTAAAAACCAGATCGGGAATTAAACATGTAAGATAAGAAATTTAACGCTTAAAAGGTTCAACTGGCTGTATTATATCGCTATAAAATTGGATAAATATTAAATAGAATCAAAGAATTTGAAATATGATTGAAAGGGATTGTTTTTACCTATCGAAGAATTTAAAGTTTAATTAAAAAGAGAGATTATTAAAAGAAACTAATTGATTTATTTTAGTTTATAAAAAAAATTAATTTACTAAATTGACCAATTAATTAATAAAATTATTAAGTTTTAACGACAAGAGTTATTAAAATAGATTGAATCGAATATTTGAAAATAAAAAAAGTTAAATAATTCAAAAATTTTACGATTGAACCGACCAAATCGATTGAATTTTTTAATCATTGTTAATAACACATGATTTAAAAAAAGCTGTCAAATTCAATTCTGACTCAGTGAATATCACTATAATTGAATATCAAAGCTATAAATAAAAATGAAGAAATTGATAAAGGTTAATAAAAATTTTGTAGATTTTCAAAATAGGGTTCAATCAAACCCTTTGACTCTAATTAATCCAATGACATATAGGTCCTAGCTAATAAGAGCAAAACAATGGCATGGACACATAAACATGTGGTCATACTCATGGCTTGGCCAAAGTGGTTGAAATTATTGAGAGGAAAGAGCATTGATTGTTGTTTCCCAAATACGTAACTTGTAATTTATATATTAAATACGAATGTGAAAGAATCACTAAACGACTTTTGTTCTTTTTCTAATATGCAATCTTTGGACCTCCCTCCAATTATTTCCTCATATATTAAACAATGTCAATGTAAGTCTACGTTATGGTTAGTCGCTTTCACACGCCAATTGGTGAAGATATGAGCTCCCAATTCCCAATTCCCAATTCAAAGGTCCACTCATTCTTTTCTTTTGTTTTAAATGATTATTATATAACCATGTGGTTCAGCATTTGATTATTATTATATAATCATGTGGTTAACATTTAATTTTAAATGATTATTATATAATTTTATGATTCCTTATTTTATTCCCACATTCACATTTGATTGCTTTGACCGCAAAATCAAATGTACTATAAAATATACTTTTTAATTTATATATGGCAATGTTGTAAGATAAATATATATGTTAAGACAACTCCTATAATTTGATGTTTTTAATTTAGTTTTTTTGACATAAATATAGCTAAAATCAATATTTTAAAATCGGACTAAAAGTTAAACTAGTAAAATAAGAGGTTTAAAGTTTAAAATGTTCGATCGGTATTAGATTGTCATAAAATCTGTTAAAGATTAAATAAAATTAAATAATTTAAAATATGATTGAAAGAGATTGTCTTCATCAATAGAAGAATTTGAAGTTTAATTGAAAAAGAGGTTATTTACAAAATTAACCGATTAATTAATAAATTAATTAGTTTTTAATAACAAGAGTTATTAAAGTAAATCAGACTGAAAAGTTAAAAACCGAATAGAAAATTGAACAATTTAAGATTTTTACGATCAAACCAATTGAACTGATTAAGTTTTTTAATCAATTCAAATTTAATCTAAGAATTTGCAAAAATATACTCATTCTATTACATGATTTCTTAAAATTATGAGTCTAATTTTATTGAATCAAAATAAAACTTAAGAACATGTAACGTTTTTAACACTCAATGCTAAATTCATAGTTTTGAGGTTCTTCTAATTAAGAATTTATTTGAAATAAACATATTTAAATAATTATGTATATTAATATATTATGTAACATAAACACAAACCTAATAAAAAATTGTGAATTATCATTTTTAAATTATTTTTCCTTTAGTCTCTTTTTTATTATTTTATTTTATTTGAACATTTCTAAAGTCATCATATTATGAGAGGCGTCAAACACTTAACCCCAAAAAACAAAATTCGTATGATAAGGACGTAAAGCATATAATCATATTAAGATATTACAAAACTCCAACTTGGGAAAGGTTTCAGCATTGTCACGCATCATGCATTATTGATCTTTACCATCTCAAACTCCTACAAAGAACAAAATGATTCATCGTCTGTTCACCACTTGAGCAATATACGTGTCTTGTAAGAAATTCTCAAACTCAACTGGGACATTCGATTAGGCAAATAATGTACATACATACTTATCATTATATATATTAAATGATGGAAACAAGACAGACGTGAGCTTCTTGTCTTTGCCTTCAATTATTCCAAGTGCTGTGCAAATCACACAAACTTGGAGAGGAAACAGACATCCAACGTACGTACCCATTATTGCTTATTGGATTAGTGTTTGATTTTTCAATTTTACTTGATTCACCGATTAATTAGTAATAGAAATTAACTTGCCTAGAAATTTCCAATGTAAGAAGAAGAAGAAGAAGAACACTGATAACACCAATAATTGATTAAGCATAGAAGATTTTAGTTTGAATTGTGTAAGAACACAAATAAATAGTATAAAAATCGTGAATCTTGAATCTTTTCGATTTGATTTATCTTGATATTTTGTTTGTTAAAATTTGATCAATTTATTAATTAATTGATCAATTTTTGTTAATTAATAAGTGCTTATAAATTAAAATAAACCAATTAATTTTTATTTAATAATCTCTTTTTAAATAAGGACAATCTTTTTCAATCATATTTCAAATTCTTTAATTTTCTTCAATATTTATTCGGTTTTACAATGATCTAATACTGGTTGAACCTTTTAAACTTTAAATATTTTGTCTTACTGGTTTAACTTTCCAATCTAATTTTTAAAACATCGGTACAAAGGATATATTACATTTTTCAATTAATGCAATAAGGTCAGTTTGATTAACAAAAATATTTATAGATATGTTGATACCTTGTATTTTCTTCCGTGACTTTATGAACAATAGGATGGATAACGTGATATTGTAGTCATAAGTTTCGTGAGAAGGAGAAATCTTCAAATTCTTAACATTAAAGAGTCAAATAAAAGAATAAACGATCCAAAAAGAATTTAGCATATATGATTCTGTTCACGAACTCATTTAGAAACGACTTTTTTATTAATTAGGATAAGGTTACGTATTACTGGATTTTTTGAAACCGTGCATTTCAAAGAAATTCCTACTTGTTATTGTTGATTTTGATCACGAATTCAATCAATCATAAATAAATAAATAAATTTGAATTCAATCTTATTTGTGTTTTGAACATATTTAAAAAGTTAAAATATATTATTAAATTATAATTTTGTACCTTTTTTAATTCATTCTAATTTCAAATCATATATACTCATATACTTATCAAATTTTCAATTAAATATTCTTATATTTAAAAATTGAGTTTACATTAAATTAAATAACTTTGAGTTGGTATGAACATTTTTGTTTGAACATCTTTTAGGGTCAAACAAAGAATCAGCATCTTTGTTAAAAACATTAAATGGTCCTTAAACAACTTCTAATACAAGTAAATCCCATTTTTAACACGTCAAAGGAGAAACCAACTAAACAAAGGGTTGATCGCAACTGTATTAGCTGTTCTCCAACACTTATAATCCTTTCTGTACAGCACTGCACCTTCATAAGTGGTCCTGTTGCAGATTTGGCACGTGATAAGTTGGGAAATTTCAGGAAATTTTCAGATAAATTAAAAAATTAATTTTATTTTTATTTTTGTTGCTTCAATTCTACGATGTTTCTCAACTAACATTTAAATTTCATGTCCTAAAACAGAATAATGAAAAATTGTCTGTCGTGTTTGAAACTTTCCAAGTTGTAACGTTGAGATGGTAAGCGACAGGAGGCCTCTGCCTATATAAGACCGTCGTTGCCTCTCATATTCTTCCCCCCCTTCTCCTCCGCTCCTTCTCTTGCATTGATTGCTTTCTTTAACTTCAGATAAAGCTCTCTCTTTTGTGCTTGTTCGAGTGAACAAGAAACTTGAAACGGGTATGTATATATATATATTTTTTCCTGCTCTGAGTCTTGCATTTTCTTTTTCCCATCTCGTTTCAGCTAATTCTGTGACGCTTTGAAGGTTTTTCTGCATCTGGGTCATTGAGCTTGGATGGCAGTTTTGCAATGAATACTTGTTAACGTTGCCACTTTTACTGGGCAGAAAAAAAGCGTTGTCATTTTCAGTTCGGGAATTCAAAGACTATAATAAATAGTTTCATAATGCAACAGAGGCCTATTTTGGTGGAACTTTTAAGAGTTTTTGTGTTCTTTAGGGAAAAAAGATGGCTCTTTTAGTTTCTTTAAGACTTATCACCTCTCTTTTCTCGCTTACTGAGATTGCAGTTCTTTTCTTATTAAATTATGGTCCCTTTTCGGTATGTGTAGTCTGACTGTCTGAGTTGGATTTATTTTGAAGTGATGATACAACACAGATGTTTATGCATCACTATGCCATGTGTTGACGTTGTTGACAGCTAACTTTCTAAAAATAAGAAAAGCTTTCTTGATTTACAAATGTATATTCATGTGGAGCTTGAACTCTATAAAATCGCTGGCCCACACATTCTGCAGAAAATCTGTTGTAGTGCTTGTGGTTTGTCACCCAACTACTTGAGATTAGTCCTTTGTACACTGCGTCCAAATTCTTCTCTAAGTAGGACACTCTAGTTTCCAGAAACCATGAAACTTTCCGTTTTGAGGGTTAGATTAAATTTCCATTTTAGCTTTGGTGCGTTTAAGTTTTCATGGAGTTTAGTATTAACGCCTTTTCATTGTGTGTTCTAGACTTCCTATTCAGAATGGAGTACGAGGATCTGTATCTGCAGGCACAAAGGCCAAAATATGATTGCCTTCTCTTCGGTACATTTTCAGTAAATTGCAGGAATTTACGTTAATAAACTGCATTATACTCAGATCAAACTCTTATTTGGAGTTTTATCTAATTTCGCAGATCTGGACGATACCCTTTATCCCTTAAATTCTGGTATTGCTGCAGCATGTGGCAAGAACATTAAAGGTCAGCCTGCTTTTTTTTTTTCTTTTCCTTTTATGGATAAAGCTGGAGTCCATAGAATAAAAACTGAGTGTTCTTTTGCAGATTATATGGTTGACAAACTTGGCATCGATAAAAGCAAACTTACCGAATTGGGTAACCTCTTGTACAAGAATTATGGCACAACAATGGCTGGTCTCCGGGTAAGGCATTTGAACTTTTAATTCCTAAACTAGCATCTCATTAGCTTGTTAAAGGAGTCTTTTGATGGAAAGTGTTTGTATTCAATTACTCTTTTTTGCAGGCAATTGGTTATGACTTTGACTATGACGAGTACCATAGGTAGGAATATCTGTCTTCTTTTCTACTCTGTTTTAATAGTTGAAAACTGCGTGATGCGATCGAATTGGAGTTCATTGATCCTGTTAAGTTAACCTTTCCCTTTCCTATATGTCAGCTTTGTTCATGGAAGATTACCTTATGACAACCTCAAACCAGACCCTGTTCTAAGGAGTCTGTTGCTCAGCTTGCCTATTCGCAAAGTTGTAAGTTACTTATCATCATCAATAGTACAATTATTACTGTTCTAAGTTAAAACTTAAAAACCCAATTTGTTTTTTATAATAATAATTTGTTTCTCTTTTCGTTACAATACAGATCTTCACCAATGCAGACAAGATTCATGCACTTAAAGCTCTTAACAAACTTGGATTGGAGGACTGTTTTGAAGGGATTATTTGCTTTGAGACTCTAAATCCTACCCATAAGAACACAGTGTCTGATGATGAAGATGAAATAGAATTTGTTGGATCAGCTGCAAGTAATGGATCTGCACCTACCACGGCAAGTATCGCCCCTGAAATATTCGACATTGTTGGGCACTTTGCTCAACCAAATCCCAACCTGGTATTGCCTAAGACGCCCATTATCTGCAAACCATCAGAGGTTGCCATTGAACGGGCTCTTAAGATAGCCAATGTTAATCCTCAGAGAACAGTAAGTTATTCATCTTCAAGATTAAAGAACTTGATCTCACGGGGTTTAGTTTTTAGATATTGAAACTGCTAGTTGCAAACCGTCTGAATATTGTCAGAAATGAATTTCGCGCTTTTCAGCTGTTCTTTGAGGATAGCGTCCGTAACATACAAGCTGGAAAGCGTTTGGGACTTCACACAGTACTGGTAAGCCCAAAGAAACTGCAAAATTTCAGTAACCAAATCCCAAAATTTTCAACTCTCTCAGTTTATTAATGTTGTTTTTCATCTTAAATTGATTGCAGGTTGGCACTTCACAAAGAGTCAAAGGAGCAGACTATGCATTAGAAAGCATCCACAACCTGAGGGAAGCAATCCCGGACCTCTGGGAAGCTGAGATAAAGTCAGAAGTTGGCTATTCTGAGAAGGTTACAGCACAGACACCTGTCACAGCTTAGATATATGTGCTATGATTAACCTAGCAGATTGTGTTAGGATCTCATTAACCCCACTTCCCTATCTTATGTTTCAATGATGTTGATGTCTTCCTCCAATCATTAATAATAAAAAAAAAGTGTATCTCTTTCAACTCTACACGACAATGCTAATCCACCTCCCCTTCCTTCTGGATACAATCAAACTAAAGTCATTATCAGTTAGCAATCATTGATTCTAATTACTGAAAATCGTGCTTATCACCAGGAGAATATACCATTAATAACATGTATTAAATTTGATGCCTGACATAAAGCAGTTTAATTGATAAAACCCTAGGATAAGTGTTTTGTTCAAGGACACAGCTACCTTACTGCTATAAGAAACTTGTTTCAATTTCAGCTTATACCAAGAAGATAAGAGACCTTAAGCCTTTCAAAGGAAAATTATTTTAGATTGAAAAGACCATATGTTCAGTCTCAAACTACGTGCAAATTGTGGGATGGTCCAGTAGTTCAGTGGAAGTTGCTATCAGACAAAATCAAGCTGGCGATCACAAAAGAACCTTAAATCCCAGATCCAGACGGATCTTTGAAGCTGTAAAGTCCACACCTAACTCTGTTTCAAGCTGGCATCAAATCAGTAAGTCCCGTAAATTCATAGAAATGCTCCACTTCTCAAGCAAAGAACCTGGGAACTTTACACCCTGCATGGCCACAAGTAGGTCACCTTCTCATAACTTTGATAGATAGTTTTCATCATGACAACACTTCGCAGAACGGATTCATCAATACCGCAACTTTTAAGAGTGGTATGTTGGTCTTGGATCCCCCACTTTCACCTACCTTGGCATGTTTCTTTCTTTTGGATTCTCAATTTTGTTGAATTGAATCATCCCTATCTGTCCTTTTGCTAATTAACAAGAGCTTCTCTTACCCACTTCGTTGTCACTCTTACCTGTTCAGCATCATATGTAATCAAGTTCACAAGAAGTACTATTGCCAAGTTTATTAAGTGAAGCTCCTCTAGGATCAAGTTTTTTATTATTGTAATCATATACTTTTGATTTTTATATTTTCATCACATACTCTTCATTTTTATATTATTGTAATTGTATGGAATTCCTAAATCATTAAGATGAACTTAACTGAAGTAAAAGAATGTATAGATTTTTCTGAATTTCCGTGTTATTGTTCATCTTCATTTTAGTTGGAAAAGATTTAGTTTGATTCCCACATATTTGTGGAGAGATTTTAATATTTGAAAAAGAGTATAAATATAATTACTAATACTTATTTTACAATCATTTTTATTCTAGTTTCCATTCTATATTCTTTTTTACGGAGAGACTTTAGAGAAAACATAGTTTAAATGTTTTATAAGATGAATACTTATTACACCCTCCCTCTGAAATCTCTAAGTGTGCTATATTCAAATCCATTTTTAATTGGTATTTAAACATATTGTCGATTGGAAATAAAAAATAAGAAATCAAATTGTTATTAGATAGACAGTTTTCAAACATATGTCAGTAATAAGAATTATACAATTCAGGTTTATTTCCAGAAAAAAAGGGAAATATTATAATAAAAGAACATCTTTTTCAAATGAATTCACTATTAAACAAAAATGATAAGTCATTTGAGAAGAACGTCTAATAATCAATAATGAAGATGAATAATATACAAAAAAATGAATGAATTCAAGGAAAGCATCAATTGCCAACATACAAAATAAACATGTTTATAAAATAAGTCAAATACAAAGTATAAAGTAAACAGTTAAAAGCCATTTTTTGTCAACTTGTTGCTCTCATCTTAGTTATTGTAGCTTGTAATTGTCTCAAAGTAAGCTAAATTTACCTTTGGACCTAAGACCTCCTAATTCAAAATACAACTTAAAAGATCTTAAATCTTCATGTCAAAATTTTTGTTTAGTCATTTTTGTAGGATTAGCAACATGTGAAACAACTCATGAATGTCATGTTGATCAATCAACATTAACCCTTTTAATGTTGATAACAAATATAAGTAATTAAGTACTTGTCAAACTCACATTTATGCTTTTTTTGACTAGATGTACAGTCTTACTTAATTGATGGTTGCTTTCATCATAAGTTTGTTAGGAAAAAAAGATTTTCCAAAGGATTAACATGTTTCATAAGCCAAAGTTTTCTAAGAGAAAATTTGATATGGTGCTTTGAATGTAAGTTTACCTGTCAATTTGTATCTATTGATAGTGCTATTTCTAATCCTTCTCCAATTATTGGCACCTTTGTTGAAATTATTAAAACCTACAAGATAATATGCATAATATAATATTGAAAACTAAATAAAAAGAGAATATTAAACTAACAGTTACTTATATTGATAAGTTGTTCATTAGGTCTTTGTTATATCACACCTTCTGCTATTATACCTAGAAGTTATACATTTCTTACACTTTTGCGCTTGACTCTTTTGTAACATTTTGCTTGCAATAGGCACTTCCATTGATTTACTTTTATCTCTCCTTCTTGCCTTTTTTGGCCTTCTTAGTATCACCTTCTTAGTTGGTATATGAATCTGCTTATAATTATTTTCTGGCTATAAGCTTCTGAGTTGCAATACTTGATCTTACACCTTAAGAAAATGTTCTTCTTATAGCAATCATTGACAAATGCCTAAAGTACTTTTTTAGAGTGATTAATCGTACTAATACCATGTTTCCATGGATAACTATATAGGCCTCACATTCTGCGGTTATAGCAATTGTCTCTTTCTAGTCTGATAATATGCTTCCTATTTCTTTTACTTACCTCGTAGACTCAATCCCCATTGTCTCCTTTTTCTTTTTCTAAGTTGTTAGACAACTATAGGTGCAATTTCTAATTTCCATCCATATGTGTATATCCTCCTTTCAACATGTCTCTTTATAATCATTATCCTAATGGTCTCTAGCACAATAATCATCGATCTATCCCTTGTTGGTAGTATCCATCCATTGAAATTCTCACTTATGTTATCATCAACAATTGGATACTTTGACTTGAATGATTGATATGACCTAACCTAAGTCTCCTTTGAATATTCAAGCAAAGAACTAGTATATCCAGGTCTAATTTTGTCCAACCTCTTCAATTACTCATTGAAATATTAAATATATGTTGACAATGCATATGCCCAAAATTGTATCCTTAAGTCTTTTCCACCTATACATACCCATTATAATAAATATTTGTAAAATACATTAGATAGTATGATCTCAATAGCTCTTATTAATCTGTAGATACACAAGTCAATCAAAAGAAGTCTACATTAGATTTACAGGAAATATATAACATGGCAATATTATATCAAATAACAAACAAAAAAAGTGTATGTGTTTCGCATATCAGATCTTATGGTGACCCTATCTCCCTGATTTTAACTCCAAATCAGTTGATAATAGTGACATGAACTAACTCAATAAATTAGTATTTTTTACTTTCACAATAGCTCATGCTATTAGAGATGGCCATGGGTTGGGTCAGGCCTGAGCCCAAGCCCAAGCCTAGTGGGCCCAAAATTTTTAAATTAAAAATATTAGATGACTTTGGGCTAGTCGGGCTAGGGCTACCTCAAGCCCGATTAGGCTCGAGCTCAGGCTCAAGCCGAGTCATTTTGCTTATAAGGGTCAGGCCTTAGATTAAGCCGAGTCTGGGTAGCCTAGCCTCGCTTGATGCTTGGTCAACACGGGCGAAGCCCGGGCCCGAACGTAGTTGCCATCCCTACATGTAGGATACATACCTCCATCTCCATCCCTTCTAACTGCACCAATTAGTTATCTTTGAAATTTAGTATTCAAAAAGCAATCATCTATCCCAAGTATGGGCCTTAAGTGTCTCCAACTAGCTTTCATTATCATAAAACAAATATATAACCTTTTAAATTGCCAAAATGAGGTATCTATATTTCATGAAAATTGTAATTCTATAGTTGAATTGTGATTACTGAGTTTTAACTTATTGATATAAACTTGAAGCATAGAATATTCACGAGTAATGTTCTCTCCTTCCCTAACTCCCTCTTTATAGCCTTAGACATACTTAAATTCATAAATATATTTAACTTCTCCCTATATTCTTCAATAATCGCTATTGTGGTTATGCTAAGCTTCTATAAAATTCAATCTTTGAAGTGCCTATTTAAAATTTTGGTTGATGTCATTTTAGTACTGTTTATTATGAAATATGTATGTTTAAGTCTACATATTTGAATTTGAAAACATTTATCATTACTATCATATGATATATATAGCTCCTACTTGCATTCTTTGATGCATCTCACTTTAATCTACTTAGATTCACTTTCTTCCATTTGATGATAAATCTTGTTGCTACTGAATCATCATCATCATCATTACCCAGTCTGAAATCTCGCATTAAAACGGGATCTAAGGAGGTCTGATAGTACACAACCTCACCCTTACGGAGTAGAGAGACTATTTCCGATAAACCCACATGCAAATATGACAATGAAAAATGATGCGCGTTAAAAGAGTAGAGATGAAACTGATAAGCTAAAAGAGTAGATAAATATAAATAAATAAATAAATAAATACGTAAATAAATTTCAATATAAGCAAAGAAGATACCTGATATGGTGCTCAGCTCTGCTAATATCTGAAACGTTGCAAAGTACGACTCTTCATGTCTCTAGTTATGTTAGGTGTCTGTGCTCAGTAGCCCTATGAGTATGACACTCCTACGATCCCAGATTACCTCGTGGGATCTTTCCCCATACACCTGAACTCAGAAGCCAAATAGTATGACAAAAGACTTGTCCATGACTTGCAACTAGAATAGATAGATTGAACACTAGGGTTGGATTTCCTAAGCAATAAAAACGACTTGCAAGATTTACAGTAAACTACTCCCAGTAACTTACTCGGCTACTTTGGTGCAACTTTAAAGATGTTATTACTGAATAATCAATAATAACTTCAGTAATAACATCTTTGAATTATTTAAAATTTCCAAATTCCAACCCAATGTACATTGTGTTGTTTCGTTGTCTACTTTATGTCTAACACTTCTACTAAGCCTTCCAATTGCCTCCTTAAGCTCATCTCTATTAGGGCACTCATTACAATTAAAAAAAAAACTCCCACAATTAGTAAAGTCAACCTCCATTGGTGAGTGGCCATTTAGAATTAACATATTAAATGAAGAAACACCACTAACTAAATCTTCATTATATACATCATGCTCAGGTCCCATATCCCCATTGGGCCCTACATCGACATTAGGCTCAACATCTTCATTAGGCTTAACATTCACATATGGATGAACATCCTCATCAACCATTAGGCACAACATATCCATCAGGTTGAACATCTTTATTAGGCCCTATATCGACATTGGGATGACCGTTTCCATCAAGCAAACTTCTGTTATAGCCAAAACTTCTAAAGCCAAAATTAGAATATTAAGCTTATATGCAACATATAAATCAATTTGGTCTTATATTTTCAAAAGGTTTATCAATCTAATATAATTATCATTAAATTCCATAAGTCATAAAGACTTATTGAATTTAAAATTTAGATTTTTGAAATAGGCTTTGTCAATCTGTTAATACCCAAGTTCATTCCCCATATTGTAAATTTGTCTATGACCGACAAAATTAAGGTCAACTTTGTCATAATAATATAATGACCCTCCTTTATAAGTCAACTTATGATCTGGCTTGAAGTGGCCATCATATTATAATTTAAAACTTCCATATTGAGTCATTAGAATGCCGAAAATGATAAGTACATAAGCAAATATAGATTTAGGAATATATACAATACAAGCACATATTATGAAACAAATAAACACTCTTAAGAGAATCTTATTCTTTCTTTTTCTTAATTCTAATATATAGTTGCTTACACGTTTAACAAATCAGGAATTAATATCCATAAGAGAAGCTTCAAGCAATGCCTATTAATACCCCATGAGTAGTTTCAAACCACTTTCTATCTTATCGTGATTCCAATAAATTTTATTTTATATGATCCATCCAATTGAAGTGAGTAAGTTAACGTATATTAAACCACTAAACCACGTTGTACATTATGTTCACGATAACCAATTTGCTTTGCTAGTGGTTAGATTTTTGTACATTCAATAACATAAGAAGAGATACATAAGAATAAGATATCTTTTATCTCTTATGATACGAACAATACAAGTTGGAACAAAAGCATTAGGCAAGATGATATTATATTAAAGAATCCTTTAAACAACACATTGACAAATCGAAACCACAATAAAAAGATTTTGTTACCTATAAATATGTCAATAAAGGGACCACTAAAGAGATAAGAAAGAGAGAGCGAAAGATGAAAGAGAACCAAATAAGAGAGAGATAACACGAGATAGATGAACATTTATGTGATTTGGGTTTGGAAATTTAAGGATTTGATCCCTAATTTCCTCCAACTTCGTATGCACATGAGTAAGCTTTGTTTAATAGGTTTCTTATGCCAGCTTTGATGTCCAAATAACAAGGGACTAACAAAAAAGGTTAAAAAAAAGTTGAAAAGTGTAATGAAAATATTTATTTTTTGTTAAAATAGGGGTATAATAAACATTTTACAAATGTTAAGATTTAATTTAAAATTTTTAAAATGTTAGAATTTAAATTGTACTTTAATAAAACCTTCATATTCACTTATCCCATTTTGCCTATTAATAAATGTTTGGGATGATAATAAATTAGATCAAGTTGTTTTTAGTGATGCAGCGTGTCCACCAAATGCCATGTAAATGTATATTTATTAATTACATCAATAAAAATAACATTTTGATTTGATTTGTACGAATTTTGAAAGTTTAGTTACTAAATTGAAAATTTTAAAATCTTTGGCACTAAATTGAAAAAAAATTACAATATTAGACACTTTTGAATCATTTGTAAAAGGTTCAGATTAAACTTTAATATTTTTACCAAAATTTAATTTAAACTCAAACATTTTAATATGTCCAGAAAGATCCCTAATTTTTTTATAAACGTTCAATATATACCCAAGTTGTCCGTTAATCGTCTGTTATAAAAGAATATATGGCATTGTTTGTGGGTGCCTTCTGAATATGTATATTATGTGGAGTAAGTTTCAAAAATTAAAAAAAAAACTCTTTTTTTCTTCAATCTCCTCTACTTTCTCTCTCTCCCTTTCTTGTAATTTTGTTGCAGCTAAGCTTGTGAGCTTTGCCTTTGGCTGTAATCCAAACTCTGATTTGAACTTCCAGTGCTCTTCTTACAAAGCTTGCAAAGCTTCTGCAACATGTAGTTTGGTGTTGGCATCCATGAACTTTTTAGAGCATCTTCAACCATTTTGTGTACTTCAACTAATTTACACTCAGCTGTAACTTAGCTTTAACAGCTTCTACACATATCTCATGCAAGGCCTTCTCTAACTACAAAAATCCATAAGCAAAAAGAAAGTATTGAAATGACTATAAGGCCATAGAGGATGACAACAAATGCAAAACAAAAACCTTACACGTGCTATGCACTCTTTATTAACTCTGAAAAAATGTATGTGTAAATTAATTCGCAAACTTTCCAATTTTACGTGATTGTCTCTGACACAAATAAGAACACAAATAATTAGTTAAGCAAAAATATCAGACGATACCAAAAATTTGGTAACGCAGTTCGGTACTCCTTGCCTACATCTACGGGGCCCTCACCCAGCTTAATTACTTTCACCAAAGTACAATAGATTTACCCAAGACTTTACTGAGCCGATACCACTCAACCCTTGACACTATCTCTCAATCTCAATTCTCGTGAAAGATTTTCACACCTAATAACACGACCAACTCGTATTAACCTCAACAGAGGATTTTCTCAACGCTTTTTTTAATTAAAAGACAATTAATAAAAAATAACTTAAGTGATGAATCAACTAACAATAAAAACAGAAAACACTTGAGACAGAAACATAACTATTTCCCTATGGATTCAACTCCTCTGAAATAGATCAGAAAGTTATTCACACAAAATAGGCTGATTCATGCCCACTCCATATCCAAGTTACAGCTGCAGCAGAAGTACTTCATGCAAAATAGATCAAGCAAATAAACCTCCACACAATAATTTACTGAAGCCTCACCACATCAACTGTGCAACGTGAGCCACCCGCGTTCTCCTTTCCAAAGACGTCTTCCTCCCAGACTAAAACTAACAGCTACCGTTGATACCACTTCAGCTATATATTTCTCAATCTTCAATTCACGCCCACTGTATAAGACCAACTCCACATAAGCTGCTTCTTTATGTTTACGTGATAATCATGCAGGCATGAGGCAACAAAAACAGTGGCATTTATTGCTTCTTTGAATTTTTTGTAAAAACCAATGATGCCAAAAGGACTTTTTCTCTCACGTAAGCTTTGCATTTTCCATATGTGATTAATGCCCATTCACTGCACACTATCACACACACCTGCACCTTGTACTCACAAAAATACTACTGGTTTTGTGTCTTGTTGTTCATTGAAAGACTCACTCATATGTACCGCAAAACAAATGTATATCTTTTCAATTTCATTAAACAGCAACCACATATATCATGAGGCAGAAACCCTTCGTCTTTTTCAGATAAAAATACCACAATACTCTTAAACAATCCTTCACTAAATCAACTCCAATACAAGATAGAATTCTATTCTATCTATAAAATTATCCAACTAGTATTTGAATTCAAGCTTGATAAAAAGATGCCAATTTAAAAATATACCAAAATAAAAATAAAAAAATATATTTAATATATATCTAACAAACTCCTGAAGCTTTCTTTAGACTATCTTCTTGTTTCTTTGCTTCACAAAGTGAAGATAAGTTTGCAGCTTGATTGCACTTGTACAATAGTTCAAATGCTTCTACAAAATCTTTGATCTGCTTTGTATGTTGAAGCTAACTCTTTTCTTTCTAATATGAGAAGACCTATATGATGTTGAAGGTCATGAATCTAAAGAAGATTACACATTTAAGTACACAGAAGCAGTTAAAGAAAATTTTAAGATCATATAGGGAAGGTACTGCACCAACATCCCAGAAAAAGTTCATGGATGCCAACACCAAACAACATATTGCAGAAACTTTGCAAGCCTTGCAAGAAGAGCGTCTTGAATCTAATAAATTGAGCCTTTCATCTTGGATCTTTTATCTCTAAACATTTTTGTTAGTTATCATTGGAAATAATTACTTCTCATCCAAAGGATTAGTGAGATGCTTTTATGTTTTACTCATTACTACAAAAATATTTTTAAATTACAGATTATGAGTTAATTGTAAAGTAGAGTTATGTACTTGAATAATTTATAACTGTAATAATGATTGCCTAATTCCTTGCTTTTTTGATATATAGTAGATATCTCAGTTTTGTCGGACTATCCTAAACTCCTAAGATCCCACCCCAGAGTCTTAGAAGAGGTAAATTTAAAACTCTAAAATTCCTCAGATTCTTACATAGTCTGTACACTTCTGCGCACAAGAAGTCGTCACGTACTAATTGGTCAGCTGTTGATTGATCACTGATTCCTATTCAACATCAGGTTTTCAGTAGTTCTAAGCTCCCACGCTGTCACTAGACGAGACGTCTACAATTGATCCGACCAAGGAGCATTCCAAGAAGTTAGAGGATCATCAACAAGAAAAAATTCTCCAACTCTTCTCCTTTAATGACTCGAACTCAAAACCTATTTTCTTTAAAGAAATGACTTAAGTGAAAAATTGAAACCCACTCCTACTTGTCAACCTAATTCCTTGCTTGAAAATATACAATGCACGTTCAAACTCTACCACGACTTGGGTTTTAGTTTTTGGTTCAAGAAACAAGGGCTCAAGTTAAGAAACTTCGGATCCATTATCTACGAACGAACGAACCGCCGATCCGACCCGTTAAAGAATTAAGCTGGCCCGTGAGGACAAGACCCGCCAGATAAGGTAGACAGAAGGTTTGGGATAGCATTAGTCCGACTCGAACAACAAGGACAACCTGCAAGTTAACGGTTGAAGGCGGGCGGTTTTAGAGCAGGTTTCACCGGCGGTCGTATGGAAGTTGGTCCTACCTACCAATGGCAGCTTTGACAGGTGTCCCATCTGCATTTCATTTGCATAAGCACGACCTTACTGGCACTGGTAGTTGGGTACTTCCACAACTTTCCACTCCATCTCGTCCCTTTTCTTCTACTCTATCATTTCGTCGTAGGAATGACCACTGGAGATCAGGAACATCATCGGCTTCTATGGCCAGAACTGTCCTTGTCACAGGAGCTGGCGGCAGAACTGGTGCTCTCTCTTTCTTTAAGCCACACGTTTTGGTTCTTATGGTTTTGGGTTTTGGGGATTGTTCTTGTTTTTTTGTGCGTTTTTACTCTCTGTTTATTAAAATTTAGGTGTCGGGCTTGAGGGGTTTTCAATGTTCTTTTTGCAGTTTGTGGAAAAAGATTGGATCTTTATAACTTGTGCTATTGTGGGGCGATCAAAGATTGGTTTTTTTCTATCTAGTTACGAACATTACGTGTAAATAAATTTGATCCTGATTGGGGATGAGAAGGAGCAGAGGCTTATGCCTTAGTTTTGTGGTAATTAAGTTGAGTTTTGAGGGTGGACTTGATCATTTATAGTTGGGTCATGGATAAATGGAAACTTTCGTTGGCTTGTCATATGAAGACATGCACTGTTCTCATGATGGATTTATGATTCTGGTGATTGCAATTTGTACTGCATTTTGTTTTACTGTAGATGTGAGAAGGCAATGAAAGTGTTCTTTCTCTTTTCTCTTTGTCAAAGAGTTTAGTATTGGCTATTTTGTTAACATGCTGCTGCTATGAGCAACATGGACAGGTTCAATTGTGTATAAGAAATTAAAGGAGAGATCAGATCAATACGTTGCCCGAGGCTTAGTGAGAACTCAAGAGAGCAAGGAGAAAATCGGTGGCGCTGAGGATGTATTTACTGGCGATGTAAGGGATGTTGAAAGCATCTTGGCTTCTATCAGAGGGATCGATGCTCTCATTATACTCACCAGTGCAGTGCCAAAGATGAAGCCTGGTTTTGATCCATCTCAAGGAGGAAGACCTGAGTTTTATTTTGAGGATGGTGCGTTTCCTGAACAGGTAATTTACATATGCTTCCTGTTTATTAAACCATTAACCTAATTGCTTCTTCTTCTTTTTTTTTTTTTTTTGGTTCTTTTAACAATGTGATGTCATTCTTGTGAATTCTAGGTTGATTGGATTGGTCAGAAAAACCAAATTGATGCTGGTGAGAATCCTTCTACTCTCTCCTCAGTAATTCGAAATTTCTTTTCTTCCACCTAAAACATTTGAACTGAAAGTTATACCTGAACAAACAGCCAAGGCAGTTGGAGTGAGGCAAATTGTCCTAGTTGGATCCATGGGTGGAACAGATCTTAATAACCCTTTGAACAGTTTGGGCAATGGAAATATACTGGTTCGTTGTCCTTACCTGAATCTCATGCAAAAGTACTTTCTGTTTCTGTTTGTGAAAGAAGATACTTCAACATTGTATATTCTTGTGTTTTCTACTCTTATATCTCTTTCTTAGTATTTTTTCACTTTATATTGCACTTTTGACATGTTAATTCTATAATGCTCCAGGTTTGGAAGAGAAAGGCTGAGCAGTATTTGGCTGATTCTGGTGTTCCATATACAATTATAAGGTGAAACAGGGACATATGCAGGTTTTTTTAGTTTGATACATAATACAAGCTAGTTCATTTCTGTTGAAGTGTAATATTGTGATACATGTTGGATATAAGGTTACAAGTTTAAATCCCAGACTAATGTAGCAAAGATTGGAAATGGTACTATGTTCTTGTGTCAGTTCCTTTCTCATCTGCCTTTTGACATCTTTTATGTAGATTGTATTGACTCAAAATTTTCTGGCGAAATTAGGGCTGGAGGCCTGCAAGACAAAGAAGGAGGTATCCGAGAATTGCTTGTGGGAAAGGATGATGAGCTTCTTCAGACAGAGACAAGAACCATTGCAAGGGCTGATGTTGCAGAAGTATGCATTCAGGTACAGTTGTCTATAAATAATTTTGTTTTGCGTGATAGCTCTCTACTTTTCCGAAACATTAGCCTGATCTTCAGTCAAATGACGCTCGACTAAGCTTAATCTGCATGTTTATTTCTTCTTAACTTGCCTGAAACAGGCTTTGCAGTACGAGGAAGCTAAATTCAAGGCATTTGATCTGGCCTCTAAGCCAGAGGGAACAGGGACACCAACCAAAGATTTTAAGGCACTCTTTTCCCATATCACTACTCGTTTTTGATTCCAAGTTTCAGATACCGTTGGTCTCATATCATTATGATAACTTCTAGTTTGAACATGTATTCACATTGAGGATTATAGAAATCCTATCTTGATGAGGAAAAAGTGCATGACAAAATAATCCTTATAATCCTGCAAGCTTGTACCTATGCTGTATCTGGAATTCCGACCTGAGTTGATTATGTTGAATTTAGCTTGCCTACGACTAAAGCCTCCAGTTTCCATTGAAATCCCATGTTCAACATCGAGTCAATTATGATCTTGCAAGCCAATTCGTACTTGCATCTTCAGGATCCATTATTACTCCTGGAGGAACTAGTGTCTACTCTGATGATAACTTACAAAAGTCACCATCTTGATCGCTTGACGTCTCTGACTGCTGTAATCCACTTGGTTTGTTAAATTGACGCTAAATAGATTCTTATTCTCGTTCCTATCCTCTCTGTAACTTTACAAAACCTTAAACTAAGATCCATACATCACCTTACGATTATTATTTTTATTCGTAATAAAATTTACATTGCAATGCTACTATAATTAAACTAGAGTCAAAGTTAATATATCCCAGGCTCTTGTTTTGCAAGGATTAAGAGAGGGTCATCGATATACACTACTTTTCTTTAGTAATTCTTACAAAAAGGCTGTTTCGTGATTCAAACTTGTGATCTTATGGTTACAAAGAAGCAACTTATATAATTAAACTAAACATAATAAGAAAATAAAAATAAGTAGAAAGATTGGAAAAGTTTGTTAATTTTTATTTATTTTTATTTTTAAAATTTAATAATTTCAAATTGATTGAAAATTTATTTTATTATAATTTTTATAAAATTAAATGATCATAATTTAAACTTTTAACATATTCACACTTATATCCAATTCGAATTTTAAAGAATCCGATCAATTTCAGAATTTAAGGATCTGAGCTCGAAACGAGACCACTGTGAAAATTAGCTCTGGTTTATCATTCCCTTGTTGAACTCGTGCTGTCTTGCCCTCTCCTTCGACTTGGTTCTTAGCCAAGTCCTCGAGTAACTAGAACTTTGTCATCACTTTCTGATGTTCGATCAGGAGCATCTCCATAAGTGCGGTCCATTTTGAGGAGTTGGGTCAATTTTGAATCATTTTGCACTAGAAGACAATCCCAGTTGGGCCGATGAGCATCAAGTCGACATGACATGACACCGTAGGCTTATCGAAATGAGAATAATTACTCATATAGTGACTGTGACCTGACCATGACTTTGGTCCCATAGTTGGAAAATTACGGGTGCTTAATTTGTAGAAAGTAACGAGAATAAATATCGGAAAGGATGAGAATACAGATAATTATTATAATTATAATGGTTGGTTAAGATGAAAGAATGATTATTATTACTATTAATAATGGTTAGTTTGTAAAAAATACTATAATTAATTAATTATAAAATGAATTATATTTTAATTAATAAATGAATCATATTTTAATTAATTAAATATTTTAATTAATGAATAAATTATATTTTAATTAATTATATTGCAATTAATTAATTAATTATAATATTTTAATTAATGAATAGTTATATTTTAATTAATAATAATATTTTGATTAAATATAATGTAATTAAATAAAT